>NW_011626988.1:3989158-4291678 GCF_000204515.1 Acromyrmex echinatior | reverse complement strand
TTGTTCGCCCGTTCTCTTTGAATCTGAATTTACCACTAGCGAATAATAAGGACGTTCACCGAATTTCTTCTATTATTGCAGAATAACAATATCCATTTCCACTATATATCGAGATTTTGATGGAATTTTCCTTTCGTTGGAGGATTTGCTGGATTGAGGGAAAGATTGAAGGATAATTCAACTTTCTATAAAATCTTCAAGCATGCCCTACAAGTTACTTGCGCTTCGCAAGTGATCTGCGTTCTGTCGATGGCACACATTCTGTCTCCGGAGTCAATCATGCGATCATCAGTGAACTTTCTCAATTTTCATATTTCAACCTTTCAAATTTCACCCGAATTTTAACCAATCAAACGTCATTGCTTTGCGCTGAAAAAAGTTACGTAGTCATCATTTTGGCAGATCCCCGAGAAAATTTCTTATCTTCCTTTTCCCAAGGAATTACGTGATCACAATATTCGACTAAAAAGACACGAATGACAAACTCACGAGCAATTTATTTGACTGCAATCAACTTTAACTGCAAACTGCGAATTTATTCCGATATTTTTCAGTGAGGCAAAATTAAAATTTGTAATTTTACTATTCTTAATTTTTTGCCTCTGTTTATAATAAACGATTCCCGATAATCGCTATTTATATATCATGATTGTGATCGTGTAATTATATTTTCTTGCGTAATTATATAATAAAGGTAATAATAGAATGTGCTTGGATAATAATTTTTTCCTCGGCTAAAATAAGAACACTGATTTTAAACGATAAAGAATTTTCGACATTTTTAGATGCAATTAGATAACAAAGTCTTATTTTTCATTTAAACTCAATCGTAAATTATCAACGCGCATCATCAAGTTTATGATAGTTTTAATTTTACAGTTAATACAATTTTTTAATTAAAAATTTTACCTACTAAATACTATTTAATAGTTAATATTAAAAAACTGATGATATTTTATAATCTTTTCTAAAGAAAAATTATCCGAGAATTCGCGAAAGAACTCGGAATTAAAGTTAAAATTGCAATTTCCAAGATATAAATTCTGCTCTGCGGACGGTCGTGAAGTCTTTATCGCAGATCAAGCTTAATGCGACTCCGTGAAGAACCGAATGTCTCGCCATCTTTTTGATCCTCGACGCAAATTCGCTCAGCGATTGTTATCATTTAACACTTTGGGGATCCATGATTCCGCCCTCTAAAAGCATCTTAGTTCTCGAAACGGTAACGCTATCAAGCTGCTTGAACCGGCACCTCAAAATACGGTTTTAGAATGAAACCGCCAAGCGGAACCCACCATCCGACAGATTAAATATTCTATATTTCACGAACAACAAGTTTCTCTTCTCAGGAGTAACGCGCCTCGGTATACACGACGGTGGAAAGCTCTCCTCTTCCCGCCTAGACAAATCACTGGGCGCGTTTAAGTCCCTCCGAGAAGCCGCGGAGGCACTTCCTGGGAATTTGCGGGCGGAAAGAAGTAATATCATTCAAAAGCGGCGGAAGTTATTCCTTGATGCGAAAGTTTCTCCATTTTACATCGGCCGGAATAGTTTCGAGAGAAAATGTTAGTTGCGGGCAAAACTCCATCCCGACGATAACTTTTCCAATTATTATCAGATGGCAAATGGACACTCCTTTGTGTTTTCTAGAGCCGACGCAGTGCTGCTTGGGAAACGCGAGAACTGCGGATAACTTAAATTGTAGCGTACGCGGACAGAAGATCTCGTCCGGCAATAAACCCCGACGGGGTTGCGTGAGATGTCTATTTGTGAGAAATGCAATTGTCATCCGCCGAACAGATTGTATTATATATTATTTGAAATCTATCTCCGATTCGCATCTGAACGAATATCTCAATTTTTTTATGTATTATTACTTATCTAATTTATAAAAATAATTGATAATCTATGCTTTATATCTTATGCTCTGTATTTATTTTGGGATATTAATCCTTCAAAGATGATGAGTTTATTGTGGACTGACTTAACTATAAATTTAAAAAATGTTAAACAATATTCAATTTTTTTTAAGTTACGTCTACAATTTTTAATTATTCTTAAAATATATTCAGTATTCATTTTTTTAATATCAGTTATTTCAAATTAAAATAACTTACAAATAATATAACTATTGAAATTAAATATAAATAGTACAATACTAACTAAATATAATAAAAGAAAATTAAAAATTACACAATATTAAAAATGAAAGTAAAATGAAAAACAATACAATTATGAATAAGTATAAACAATGGTACAGTTCTCAATAAAGCGCAGACACAAGTCAAAGTAATAAACAATTAAAAATACTTAACAAAAAATTAATTAGTGCTTTTAAATAAACCTTTTAATTAACATAAATTAAATGAGTTTTATAGACCCAACGTCAACTGTATTATACAGATTTTGGAGTCAGTTCCAGAGGGTTAAAGAATTTTATGTTCCCTCCTTGTAATAATGCATAACATTGTTAATTTCAGACTACTAATTACCAACTTAATTTTCTTTATTAAGATAAGATAATAAATTTCATTTTCATTCGAATTTTCGACCTTTGTAATAGTCAGCTTTGTTTTTTTTTTGTTTTTTTTTTTAGAGAAGTGTCGATGGTTTAAATAATAAGAGCGTTCAGCTCTTACAATTTCTAAATCCGCTCACTTAAGGCCGTCGTCGATCGTTTCGGGAGTCAGTGGGGCTATAATGCGAAAGACTGCGGAACAGGCCTTTCCTCGGAAAGGAATCTCCGAGCGTGAACCGATGGAGGCGTGAATAATCCGCAAAACAAAGCGTTCAAAGAGCGGAAAATGAAATTATATCCTTGCGCGCGACCGGCGGTAGTACGACGACGACGTGTTCGCTTCGTCGAAGGCGAATAGAGTGAGAGAAGAGGCCGGCGGATTTCCTGTAAACGTTACGAGTCAATTTGCAACTCGAGGTTTTACTCGCTTCCGAGAGATGCCTTCTTGGTGAGAGTTGCCTCCGTTCGTTTTACGCGCGAGTTCGGCGACACGACGAATTGTTTTTAAGCAGAAAAGCCGAGAGGAGACAAAGAAGAGAAAGAGAGAAAAATGAGAGGAGACAGGAAAAAAGGAAGAGAGAAACAAACTAACGCGAACATCGACCGTATTGGCGATTCGCAGCGGCGCGGAACTTTCTAGCGAACTACAATGACGATTTGAGTTCCCGTCGAGAAGTAATGAAATGGACCGTGCGCGACGATGTGGTCTTGAGGCGGAATACCTCCGGGTGAATGGAAATCCTCCCGTATGTTTACAAACAAGTGAAACTGGTTCCGAAGGGAGCTTATGCGAGCGGACACGCCCTATCCACGAGCTGAGCGACCGTGCGAAAGAGCCTTCGTCGATGGGAGGAACAAAGCGGGCGCTATCCTTTGTTTCAACCATTCAGCCCAGGGGAGGATATAACGTGAGTGTGTTAATTAAGACCGACCGACCGACCTCGGTGGGATAGGCGTATACGCGCCATGAAGAAGTATCAGACGAAAATCTGGACTTTTCGCCGACGTCGGCGGCGCACTCATTCGCTCGCCATAAATCCCCCAGTATTCTTATCCACCGTGTCCATCGGTGCTAAAAGAACTCTCGAATCAGATTTCTCAAGGCAATCTTTTGGCGAGTTATGTTGTGCCACGGAAATCTCTCGATTAATCGATCTGGTTTTATTGCGCCGAAGGACGATCCCGTGGAACCAAAATATATTAATATTCTATTACACCGAACCTTTCTCCTTTATGTTTGTATTTGTATTAAATTAATATGTAAATTATAAACTTCTCTCTCGTGAGATAATATAAGGCATTTTGGACTTTAGGTGTAAAGCGCAATTAAGTTTATGTAAACCATTATTAAACTCATCCCAATTAATTTACAGATATCGCTCTCTTATTATTACTTCAAAAGTGACTTATTTCAAGAAACGTTTTCGAGTTATTATCATAAATAAAACATTCTATTAATTATAAAAAGTAAACTTAGTTAAAAAAAAAATCATCAAAATTATTACAACTCGAAAAGAATAATTTTTTTAGAGGTTGTAAAACCAAAATGACAAAAAAGATTATTGCCAATATCATTTAATTAATATTGTAATAATTTTCTGCCAAGTGTTAAAAAATAGTTTTTCCCCTTTTTCAAAAAATTTGTTTTCTTTAGACACTTTTGAAGTAAGAACTATATAGCTTCTAGTAGATTAAAATTAATTGATTAAATAATCTATCAATTAATTTAATTAAAATTAAACTTTAAAAATTTTGAAACGTGCTATGTATTTTATATTTTAAGTGTTCCAGTTGAATTTTTTTTTCTTCAATTGTTAATGAATAGTGATCCGCATCAAATTGAGAGTGGTAAGCTACATCTGTTCTCTCTCTCTCTCTCTCTCTCTCTCTCTCTCTCTCTCTCTCTCTCTCTGTCTGTCTGTCTGTCTGTCTCTCTTTTGATTTGACACTTTATATAATAACATAGAATCACACAACGTATAATTTTGAATTCCTGTATTCCCTGTAATAACGTTGATTCCGTTTCTAGTAACACGATCAGCCACACACGATGGTACCATGAAATAGTAGTGTGAATTAAAACGCGCGACATCTCGTTCGAATATCTAAAGGCAACACATCGCGCTGCCGTGATTATAACCGAATCGCGATTCGACGATTGAACTCGTCGCGCCAGCATCCACGAGAGATCGGAGCCGTTATTATCCGACCGGATTATTCTACAAAATTCACGCGCGGCGCGTTATTATCGTGCCCACGCCGCTGTTATTATACCAACGCGACGTAATACTGTTCGTTCGTGTATGCTTCTATAACCGGATACGATCGCGTCCGCGCCGATCGAATTAATAGCGGACTCTCAATAGTCGCTCTTCATATTATTCCGGGTTCTTTCGCCAACATTGGGCGCTCCGGAGGCGGGTCGTTGCGTATTTTCGGGCGAAACTTCGGGTCGAAATATTCAGAGCGGCTCTAAATATTCGCCCCCGGTAGGATTTCAGGGAGCGATCCGTGGAGAAACTTTCTTCAGCCGAGAGGGCCACGGCGACGCCTTTACTCCCTTGTATATTTCCTCTTTCTCTCTTTCTCCCACTCTGCGCTTGCTTCATTAAAATTGAAGGTTCCTCGTTGTAGCAGAGTTGAGAAAGTCTGCGGAAAACTCGCTTGCTTACTCGCTCGCTCTCAGCTTACCCTTACATCATGACGCGATGGCAACAAGCGCGTTGTACGGTTACTTCGTTGCTGTATTTAAAACCAAGTCGACTTCTCTTTCACAGACTTCGGCAGCACGAAAGCGCACAGGAACGCAAAGAGGAGGAAACTTGCATCTCGGCTTTCAGTGTCGCGAAAAGTTCTTTGTCGTGCGGGGAAAAGTCTTCCGGAAGGTTCCAAAACGTTTCCTGGTGCCGCCATGCCGTCTATTCTATTTATTCTCGATCATAATCGCTATATAGACGCTTATAAAGTATTGATCGCGCAAAAACCATACTTTCATATATTACTTTGTATTTTCAATCGACGACATTATTACGATATTCGCGAACTGTAGTCACTTCTTTTCTTTATTATCCAAAAATTGTATTTCCTTAACGATAATTTGATAACGTTAAATTGCTTTCTTTTTCACTTTATTTTTTAATTTTCAAATCTTCCTGATCATCGAATTAAAATTCTGTTAAAAGATAAATTAAAATCTCAACTTTTGCTATTTAATCACAGTTCTCAAAGCATAATTTATTTTTAATATCCAAATACCGATGATCGAAAAAACATGACGCTTCGACATTGAAGTGCCAAGCACTTCTTAATTTATTCTACGATATTAAAAGAAAAAATATATTTCTGCAAAAATTGCTAAAATAGATTCACAAATTTAAATAAGCTTTATATATTTAAAAAAAAAACCAAATCAATGAATTGTTTAGGATATTCCAAACTTTGATACGTAGCTTTAAATCATGAATACATTACAAAGCTGTATACGGAAGTTAATTGTGAACTAGTCAACCATTGAAGCGGAATAAAGAAATGTTAAAGAGCACTTCGGAAACGATACTCCAAGTAAGCCTCTCGCATCATTAAATCGAATCGATGGATTCGCTTTCGTTGCACGGTAGACGCTGTTTATTCAGCGAATCGATCCAATGGGCATCCGGCATCGCTTCAGGACTATGGACATTTCGATCGATGCGAACAGCGTGATCCAATATCTAACGCGATACGTAAACACAATTTTCCACGGGAAACAAACGTGAAGCGTCAGGAGACGGATTTCATCGTGCGAACGGACGGTCAACTTTCAATAAATAATTCTGCGCGAAAAACGCACGCTTGACGTATGAAGAGTGTCGTGTAATAAACGTGATCCGCTGTGAAACCTCTGCTCTTCCGCGTGCGTGAGACGAGCGCCGTTTTAAATTAGTCGTAACTTGCGCGCGAACCGGTTCGATCTCCTCCTCTTCTCTCTCTTCTTCCTCTCTTTTTCCACCGTCATTACTATCGCCGTTCGAGCGTCAGATTGCTTAATCGCAAAATTGACCTGGCTAACGCGCGGCCGGCAAGCGGACAAAGCGAGCTGGGGCCGAGGGAGAGAAAACGGAAGAAAATAGCGGAATGGAAATCGCCAGAGATGCGTGCCGCAACATCGAGTTGGTTTCGTCTCGTCGCGCTGACGACAAAAAGATTGTCGAATGGACGTTGCCGATCGAAGAGAACGAAAGGAACAATTTCGCCGACTAACGGGAACGACAGAAAAGGAGGCAAAGTCGAGGAGGAACAATAGAATAGATGGGATCATTGATTGGCCAATTCATGAACAATCGCATCTATTTAATCGGTTATAATAAAATATAACTCAATTAATGGATTATAATAAACTACTGAATTATCGTACATATTTTTTTTTAAGATGATTTATATTGCTTTTTAACGTAACGTGTTTAAAATACAAGAAAATTTTTGAAAAAATATAATATACTTATTATTCAGTTAAACTTGTTTTTTCAAATGTAAAAAATTGATTTACTTTAAATATATGGCTTTAAAATAATCGATGATAACCGATTAATCCAGTGGAAAAGATGATTGTATTGATAAAATGTATTCTATATAGTCAAAGTATAATTGTTTTGGGATAATTTTAAATAAAGGAAATGAAGGAATGGAAGAATTCGAAACGGATAAGGAGGAAAGAGACGCTCGTATAACGCATCATTGGACTTTGAAATTGGTTCGCGTAATAGCATTCTCTAAAAGGTAATGACGTTACGAGATGATGCCAATTTTGATTCTGGCCATTTTGAGCCGCTATTTCCGATACGATTCCCGCTATATCGTAGGGTAAAAGACTGTTTAGCGTGAACGAGATCTGGCGTGTTCGGATTTGTCGTTCGATCGTCGATGCATTAGGTTTCGATGATTTTCCTTCGAAATAGAGATCATTATTTCAGATACGGGCGACGGTATGCGCTTGAACAACTTTATCCGCGCCGGAGAATATCCCAAGATGTCGAGATAATATCCGAGTGGAAGGGAGAGAGAGAGAGAGAGAGAGAGAGAGAGAGAGAGAGAAAATGTTGAGGAATAATTTATAGTACCATGATGTTCCAATTTAGATAAATGCACTTTAATGATAAATTATCTCTCATTTGCGATGGCGAGCGACTAGAAAATGATGCGGTCCAATATGAAGTTTCAAAGGGATTAACGATCGATGTTAATTAAACTTCTTGTCAGGTCAAAAGGATCCGATTGCGAACTTTATTTCTAAAAGACATCACATTTATCTCTGGCGAGAAAGCATTCTTTATATATGTGGCATTTTACGCTTCATTTAAACTACACATTATATTGATAAAGCTCGATAAAAGTAGCAAATTAAAAAAAAATCTATACATATGTGAAAAAGAAATAACAAAACAACGTTTTTAAATGTATAACTCCTCCTTCCCCCGATTGACAACTCCAGAAGGATACAGTTTTCCATTTAGTGCAGTGTTGTATTAAATTGGCGTGCCGTTTTCTGAATCGAGAGATTTGGAGAGCGTAATTCGGAACGAAAATAAATACAGAATCGACGACGAGGGAAGAGATGGAATATCGTTCCCTGAAATACGTTCTAATTTCGGTTACAGCTCCTGATCGAGCGGGGGTTTCGAGTCTTGGTAAAATGTATACCCAATACGCATTCTGTACGCTTCCATTTGTCATTTAAGCGGATACGGATACAAGTTGAGCCGTCCAACCGAGCACAATAGTGCATCTTTCTCGTGTAAACGAGCCAGGTTCGCGTTCACATGTATTTGTGCACATGTATTTTTTGCTCACCCACGGATACATTCCGTACCGCAAGTTTTCAGCGATGAATGCATTACGTGATGCGCGATACGCATACGAATGCCCGTATCGAAAATGCAATAAATAAACGAATGCACGAATTGTGCGACGACAAAAATCAGGTTTGATAATTAAACCCATAGACCCGCGACACGTTTTTTAAATACTGTTTGCTGTCACATAAATCTTGCAAAATTCAAAGATAATTAAAGAGATACATTAATGTTCATTTCTAAATTCTCTCGTTAAACAGATATTTTTTTCAAATATGTAATGTGTGTAAGTTATTTAAAGAGATAATTAACTGATGTTACCCTAAAGATTGGGATTGAAGCTTGTTGTTAGATTGCAGAGTTCAATCTGTCGGAACGATCGCCCTGCAGCAATATTAACTTGTATATATGACCACTTGTACACACACCACCCGCCTTCATATAGCAAAACAAACGTAACCCTATCCATATTCAAAGTATCGCTTACACTGGGACCCCATATGACCGCAGTGTTATTAATACTTGTGTCGTTGAATAGATAAAGTCCATTAAGGGCAATACGATAGCAGTTTGCGAACCGAACACTACGTCCATTAACAAAAGTACCTTTACAAAGGTACATGTTTTAAAGACTCCAACTACCCTGAGCGTTGCTCTCACTCCGAAAGCGAAAGACGAATGTCGAACTCACAAAGCTTTCGGAGAGAAAGCGACAGAGAAAAAAAACATTTTTAGAGAAAGAATGTGAAAAGCGCACAATAGGTATCGTTAAACATGGACTCTCGTACAAATGATTTTTAAATGCGAGTATTACGAGTATAGACGAGTAGCCCGGAATGAGAGGGGTGGAAACGCGTTATATGTAGATTTCGGCCCTTCGGTCGGGCGAGATGCTCTTTGATGTCGAATGACGCATAGAACCGACGCCCCTGCGCCAATTGTCCTCCCCACCGCGTCGTTTCGATTCGATGTTTACGTCGATCCTGGGCGTTTCGAGTTTACTCGCGCGAGCACAACACAGAAGCGCTTTTCATGCTCGACGAACAATTAGGCTTGTCTCCGACCCCCAGACGGTCGTTTAGATTAAAGATATAGCGTCGAGAAAGAACAGAGATGTTTTAATTATCACTTATTGTTATCATCAAAAGAGAATCATTAATATATATATATATATATTTTATCAAACAGATGGATGAATAAATATATAAAGATGTCATAGATGATTATTTACCGAAAAGACATGCAAATTTCATTATTAATCTATTTTATTTATAAAATATTAAATCTATTTTAATTATAAAATTATTAAATATTCAAAACAAATATAATAATTAATTACAAATTTGTACGTTCACGTTGCTGAAAAATTATTGCTTACCTATTGTTCACCTAGCTTAAAGTTTAAAAAAAATATATAACTTTTTTTTTATATTTTGCATGATATCCTTGCGTACGTATCGAAATGAATAGAAATATTATAACCGAATCGAGTAACAAGTTTTCCATGTTAGAAAAAAAGCAATTAGTGAAGGTTCAATACTTTCCCCGTATATCCCCTACTTTTGATTAGCGATTTCTCTTCCAACTGAGCAACTCGACACGCCCGCTCTTGCCGTTCTTTTTTTCTCATGCATTCCGGAGGCGAATTTCCGCTAATGAAGGTACAACGAGATACGTACGCGAATCGGCCGCGTAGTTAGAGCCGCGCGTTTCGACTTCCTCCTTGCGATAGGCTCGATCATTAAAACCTCTCGCACATTCCAGAAGGCAGAGCGCTAACGAGCGGCGCAACACTCCTCGCTCAGACGATCATTTTCGCACAGTGACGATGGCATTTCGATTTTCATTTATTTTCACAACAATCTGTCAAACTTTACGGTGCACTATTCGCCTATTTTTGATGCCCCGCGAAATAGAGTGCCTCGCCAGTACGTCCTCGTGACCGACATGTTCTTGAATGTTGAAGTTCTATTAATCATTTGCTAATGAGTTGTACATTATTTATTAACTATACTTTAGCGCGACAGGGTGTGATAAAGTCCAAACGAATAGGGTAACAGGTACAGTGATTGATCAGCATATAGTAATCGACCACATTGCATGACGTGCTGCAATATATCAAAACCGACATATCAATTATAATTGTTTTTAAGACAAACCACAAAATATGTTCTTCTCGTTAATTAACTTTATAATTAATACGTGAGCTTGTTTTCACTAATATTTTTTTCATTGCTTGTTTATTACATAAGGCAAGTGCGAAAAATAATACACAAGAATAAGAGCTGGATTCCACCGTATTTATCCAGAAACTGTTAAAAATAACATTAATAAACTTTTCTGATGTTTTTACAAATAATATTTATATTCTTTTGTGCACTGTGTACGAGACGACGTGGCATTTAATTGAAGAAAATAACTTGTTTACAAAAATGTAGTTTTATAGCCATTGACAAAAATAATAATTATACTAAAAAGTAACGGGATCACCATTTCTTTACAGGAGAAACTTTGAAACTCCGAAAATTTAGATTCTTATTAAAACTTTGCGCAATAGCACAATGGATGCATTGTGATTGTTCACCGACGAAGAAAAATAATTTTGAGTTAATAATGTAATTATTATAATTCAAGTTAACAAAAACAGTTTGATTAGCAAAAAAGATTCAATTCAAGAATAAATGAAAAGGATTCATTAGTCCTGTCTCTCTCTCTCAATCCGAGAAATGTACGAGAAATTAACATAACATCGCTTAATTAGGGCTTTAATATAATTAAATGGTTATTATTGAGAAAATACATGATACGGCTATACGTAAGCCCTCTGTTTCGCAAATCAGTACGATGTCCGTACAATGTTAAACGAGTGAAGTAGCTTAATTGAAAAATACAGCGAATTTCGCTACAGAACAATGCATCGAACAATGAGGAGGAAGGTAAATATTCGTGTTTGCGATACGAGTTCTCCGTGCATTATGGACTACTGCCGATTTTTATGTGAATCACGCGGTGCTCCGCGACCAGGGGATCACACGACGTGTAAAAGCTCTTTCGATATCGCGCGAGCATACGTGTGGATTTGTCGTTTGATCGGCTTCGCGGCCGCGGTCAACGCGAACGTGCGCCCGATTCCGCAGCCACCGACCGAAAAGTGGGATGTACCGATATCGCGTATAATATGGCGATGGTAGCAATATAAAGTTGACATTTTCGCATGCGGTCCTATGGAAATAAGCGGGATAAAGTTGATTCTTTCGCAAACAGCAGCGGGAGGGAAGAGAGAGAGAGGGGAGGGAGAGATATAAAGTTTGCGTTCGTTCGCGGAAGTTGTGTACGAGCGAGAATTGAAAAACATTTTCGTCGGATATGCGGAAGGGCGAAACGGCCGAAAAGTAATAATAAGCACGTTCTCTTTGCGTCACGTAACCCTTTCCGTTTCCGATACGACATGCGACGTAACGTCCAAAATTGCGAAAACATGAGAACTAGAGTCGAAGCGAACGGCGAAACGTTTTAAACGATATCTGTACTTGACCAATCACGTTACCTTTGCGATGAAATAATAAATAATAATCTCGTTATTAAGCATTCGTAAAATGCATTTCAGTAATCATTCATGGTAACAATATATGATAATAATATATAAAACACTGATCATATCTTCTTATTAATTCAGTTATTTATCTTACTTTAAAACAGACCAATGAATATTAAATAATTTTATAAATAGATATTTTATTAAAGAAAAAGAATAAAATCTCAAAACAGTTTAAAAAAAATTTTCAATGTTATCACCGAATTTCACTTTATTATTTATTAAAGATGATGTATTTTCAACGTTGGTGGATACTGACCAAGCTAATAATAATCGTCATAAGCATACGATTATAAACTATTTACTACGTAACTGCAAACTGTAATATACACGATACCGCGCAAAATTGAATATACATTCCTGCGGCAATGTACACATATTACGACTGAAAATTAAATTTCGGATAAACATGACGATATTCAGCAACGTATAAAGCTCGTGTTTCGTCACTCCGATCCTGCGCTCGGTGATCCTGATACGGATTGAGCTATATCCCGGCTGACACGATGTAAGAGTCATTTCGCGCAAACGAGCCCAGGATTTGTCGGTAGGGCCAGTGACACAACTCCGTGCCTGTATATATACAGCGTCGTCGCCGGAAGCGAGATGGATGGCGCGGCTCTTTCACATTTTCTCCGCTCCTATTCTCCGTAAAAAAAAAAAAAGAAGACGGGCGGAGAGTAACGAGTCCGGTCTCTCCGCGAAACACTGCGAAATTATGTATTAGGTCGAAAGAACGTAATCTACGGCATTTTGCTTCTTTCTCTCCGCCGGCTATATTTCTCCTTTGTGTTTTTAACTTTTTCGCTCGCACATACACATAGTAAAACGCGCTGCTTCACTCCGATCTCTAATTCTTTTGTACGTACTGTTTGATAATTTATCCCGCTTTTTTTTTCTTGCACGGTCATCCCTTCATTCAAGGATTATCCGGGCTGAACTGCTTTAATACTGAATTCTATGACTCCAGAGAAAACACTACGCACACTGCGGTAGAATAGAATACACGTATACCATTCTCGGTCTGCTATGTTACGAAAACAACACATTACAAAGGCGTTTAACATTTCACACCGTTTTATGTGTTTATTTTTTTACGAGATTATTACAATAAAAAGTTTTCTTTCCGGAATATTTTGCTGACATAAGCATTGTAGATAAACATTGTAACAATATTCACATTTTGCACTGAAAATGGCTAATGTTAAGTGAAATAATTTCATTCAACATTTTATATAGTTATTATCATGAATAACTCTTTCCATGAATATAAAAATTATATGTAACTGTATATCTATAATCACAGCTTTCTCCAATTGAATATCGTTTTTATTTTTTATTAGCTGAAATTTCGTAAATTGTAGAGATATATTTTTCGAAATCACTAACAAAGATTGAAATGTTTCTACGAGCATCATTCTTTTATGATTTAATGACAAAATTATTGAACAAATAATTCTAAAACAGCTTCGTAATAATGCTATGCAACATTAATTTAAAACTGTTATCTAACTCTCCTCAGGCATATATTTTTTACGTATAATTAAATACATTTAGAGCTGAAAATATTGGCACAAGGTGGAAGTAATTTTAAAGGCTGAATACGCGAAAGCGTTTCATCTCCAATGAAAGATTTGCATGGAATCAGAAATCTCGGTAAACATATACCGAAGAAGGTCTCCGACAATCTCGCAAGTTGGCTTAAAGCATGCCTGCAGTTAAGTGCCGCGCTCGATAAATTTTTTCAAGCACCCTTTGCTTTCCCCCTCCTTCCGCAGCTTTGTTCTTGCTCGCCACCTAACCGTCCCCCGAACTCGCTTGAACAACTCTACTGAATAAAGCTTTTGGATCCGCCCCTGAAAACTGTTACTAGATTTTCCGCTTCACTTGACACAGCTACCTCTCTCTCGCTATCCTCCTCACGTTTGTCCCCCTCCTCCTCCCCCCCATTCTTTCTCACTCTCGCCGTGCACTCTTTCTCTCTGTCAAATTAACATAGTTCGCGCAGTTGAATTTAAATAGTGATCGGGGTTGCAGTCTCACCCGTGGATTTCGGGTTTTAGCCAAGTTTTAGCCAAATATACGCGCGGAGAGCCGGCGGCAGTGATTCCATTGTTGTGCGAAATCTGCGCGGACTTTTTGCGGGATTAGCTAGGTAATTGGACCGACCGAGGTTTGCGACAAGTCCGAATAAAAACAATATTCGTCGCATTTAATTCCTTCTTAATAGGAGTCTCGGAATTTTCGTTCCGCGGAGCCATTCCGACCATGGAACTCCGAAAGGGTTCAGGAACGCATAACATAATTCGTAATAGTCCAAGTTGAATTGAGGCTTACAAAGTAATCAGAAACTTCAAATCTTAGCTCGTTTAGATCCTTTTTTTCCCCCTCGAGACCGAGATGTTCTTTTGAGCAGTTTGCTCGGTCACGCGCGAACGAAATCACACATCAAGTATGTTAGTCGTGCGCTGTGCTAAATTTGACTAAGTCTGAAGGAGTTCGTTTAATTTGTTCACCTGCGGAATCTACATCGCGAAACGTGCTCGATTAAACAGAGAGTACGCAAGAATATTCGTTACTGGGTGCACTTTACTATGTACGAACGCTCCCGAACTGCCTAAATTCGATAGGTAAAGTATATTGTAGTTCCATCGTTCCGAGTTTCTATATCGTGCCAAGAGAAAATGGCGTATGTCACGATTTCCGTTATCGCTGCCACGTCCCGCCGCGCACAATTGCATTTCGGCAACTACTTGGAAAGTGCGCTTAAGCGCCGGTCCCTCTACGCTTCTTACGCACGTACGCTCGTGTGAACTTACACGATCGCGCGATCGGCCAGCACGTACACACACGTGCGCGCTTTTCGGTCGGCATTATGCAAAAGTTTCGAAAGTAACTTCGGACCCCCACGTAGGGGGGCTGAAAAGTTTCCGCGGTACGCCATTCTCTCCATTCGAGCCCGAGGAAATAATTACTATCCTGACGGTAGGCGAAAATTGGTCGTTCGAGACTGCAGAAACATGTTCATTGTCGGCATTGCAATTGGAAAACTCAAGAAAGCATGCACTCATTCTTAAATGAGGGTGCTTTACATATGTAAAAAAAAAAAAAAAGAACGTTTTGTGGAAAAATAACAAAGAAGGTAAAATAATAGTGTAGCAAATGTTTCCCGACAGAAAAGTATATGATGATAAATGAGATGCGTATCATGAGTGGAAGATAACTGCTGGCTTGATAGAGAAAACGAATATATAAAGAAGAATAAATATAACTTTCTATCCCACAGTAAACAGTGTATCGATACACAATGCAGGCATTCGTTTGAACGGATATTTCTTTATGGTCTTCATATTTTATTTGTAATCAATCATATAATATCGAAATGATTCTTTATATATTTTTCCGTAGATAAACGGGATGCGTATCTCTCTTTTATTATTGACTGCTTGTATCAATATTACACTCTTTATTCTTGACTTGCCACTTTACTTACAATTAGATTATATAAAACACACAATTGAGTCTCACAAAGAGAATCGGAATTAGCGTTCGCTCTTTTAATATTCGAATAAGTATGAACAATCGAAATGTCGAAATGGCATTAGGTAAAATTGACGATATCTTTCGAAGGGTAAATTTTTTTTGTCCAGAAGTCGCGGAAGGGTAAATCATTTATTTCGACGTATTCAAAAGTTGGGAGGGACGCAGTTCGAACCGTGCTGCATTTTATTGTGTCTGAGCCCTCTGGGCACGTTATTTTTCGCTTCCGCTCCGCGAAACTCGCGGCGCGACGGGCTCGTTCGACGCTCCCGAAATTGTCGACGATCCATTCGCAGCGAAGTCAGTACGACGTCAAACGAAATTGCTCTTCGTCCGCGCCATGGACAAAACGCGTAAACAGACAGGTTCCTCGTATGCTCGTGCGTAACTTTCTCTTCGACGAGCGTCACAAATCACGCGATGCAACCGACCGACCAGACGGTCGAATGCATGTGGTCATACGTTTCCATACGACAATAGGACGATGGCAACGGAATAGAAAGAGAGGGAGGGAGGGAGAATGAGAGAGCAGATAATAGGCGGCAGATAACAGCGGATGGGGAACCCCGAAATGACGGAACAGTCGCAGTTTATCCCTTTCTGACGTGGCTCATAAAACCGTCGGTCCTGTAATATTTTATCTCCCCCCCCCCTCTCTCTCTCTCTCTCGCTCTCGCTCTCGCTCTCTCGCGCACATACACCGTTATCGAGAACACTCGCGGAAACCAGGGGCCAACCAGGCGGAAATATACGGGCATTCGGAAATGGGTTGAGATGATCCGAGTCGCGATGCAAGTTCCCGGCCAAGTAGTCCCCGAACTTAACGACTCTTCCTGTCGCGATAGGGGAGCAGGAGAAACGAGAGAACGACAAGCGACTAGCAGGGTACTTGGTGGGTGGAGAACGGCGGCGGCCTTGGCGAAGCCAAGGGAAGAAGTTGGATCGCGTTTCGCGGGAGAGCGCAAACGGTTAATGTACGATCGAAGAAAGAAGGAACGTTCGTAGCAATCCAGAACGACCGGAGGGGTTATTCCAAGTTGAACGATAGCGCCAAGGAATAAGTACTGTTCGCTGGGAAAGCTCTCCATTGGATAGGGAATTGGATGTTCGGGATAAGAGGAGGAGTGAGAAAAAAGGCAGAGAGAGAGAGAGAGAGAGAGAGAAGCGGAATCGATGGTGCTCTCAAACAATTCTTCACCGTGTATTGACCGTGGATAAATCAATCAGAGACAGTCGTTTTGACCTTTACGATCAGATTCCGGTTGGTGCAACGACAAAGCAAGATAGAGCGGCCGAAATAGAGTGAGATAGCGAGATAGAGAGGAAAGGAGGAGGATAGATAAAAGGATAGAGAGAGAAAGGCAGAAAGAAAGGCGCGGGAAAAAGAAAGCGAAGAAAACATCGAGAGAAGGAGAGGAAAAGTTAAAGAGCCAAAGTAGGGAGAAAGATCGAAGTAGAAACGAGACTTCTGACATTGTTTGTCCAATTGCAATTACGCCATCCAAGACCTTCTTGCGCCAAAGGCAGGACGAAAATCTTTTAAGTGCATCGCGTGGATCAAGATACTGTGAACATCGAGATTGTGACATATGGGTCTCTCCCGACTGAACGGCTAGCAGAGATTGTGAATTCTTTTTCAATTTTATTATGTTGTTGTTTACATAGTTTGTTCTCGGACAGAATAATCGTATCTCGATTACATGTCGAAAGTGATTTTAAGAAGTTCAAGTAAATGTGATCAAATCTGTAACTTTTAAATGTTTAAAAAATTCTAATAAATAAAAGTATTATTTACAAGCCAAATCATCTTATATTTCCAAATGCATAGCAACCTAGTGGTATTAATTGGTAATATCATATGACTATCAATTAAACTTCAAGTCTTTTAATTGTTTTAATTTAAGATTCAAATGAGCATAGATCTTTTATATAGATTTCGTATGTAAATCAGATCCAGTATTGAATCTTTCCAGTTGAGAATAATTCTGGAACAAGTTGAGTCGAATCTTATTGCGGAACGCACTCTATATATATTCTTTTAATACGCGTATATCAAAAGCAAATTCTGTTCTGTTGAATCATTGTCAAACACCGCGGGGAAATAATTCCGCGAGTTCCAATTCGGAGACGTTTACTTACATAACGACAAGAAATCATATCGAAAACTAAATCAATTCCACGCGATAACGTTTCAATGATGCACGACGAATACCGAAGGGCTAAAAAGCTCTTTCTCTCTCGCAACCCGGTGAGAATTCGAGAATCGAACGATTTCGTCACGCGCGTTTTCCCGTGCGAGTCGCCGCCGGGTATTCGATAATCTGCGGCGGAATTCCTTTATATTTCATAAATTGATACGTATGATGGAAACATGTACCTGCCGTGCGAGAGGGTGCTCAGTCACGTACAAACAATGGCAAATTGTGGGCCAGTGGGCCAGAGGTAGGGACGATGATTTAATCGGTACATCGGGTGTGTCGTCCGACATTCGGTCGCATAAAACATGCAGCATCCCGTGATGAATCGCGCGCGCGTGTTTGCCATGTGGCTCGCCTCTAACTGGCGTCATCGCAATTCCATTAAATCGCCGCCCCGTGCGACTCTGCAAGCGCCACGACTTTATTAATCCTACATACGACCGTTTCACCTCACACTTTTCTCTTCATGTTTCAGGATTTCAAGATATTTTTCACATCTCTCTCTCCTTCAAACTTTTCTCTAAAGCGTAATTCAAGACCATATTTTTTTTCTTTGACGACACACGGAAAGAACCATTTTTGCTCAAGTGTCTAAAAATTTAGCCACATACAAATTTGAAAATAATTTTTTGTCGACCTAAAATAATTACGTAGGACGCTGAAATGGTTGCTAGAAATTAAAAAAGAAAAAAAATTTGCAACATTGCTTATCATGGCTTAAGTTTTCTACCTTCCTCTAAATATTTTAATGGTTCAACGAAATTATCTTCAGTTTTGTATTTAGCTAAATTTTGAGATATTACAGCAAAATCGTTCTTCCCGTATAGAAACATTGCTCTAACTGATATACATAAGATTAACTGAGATACTCTATAAGATTAATTGTTTGTATGCTTCTACACTAAAGAAGCAATTTTGCTGAAGAGTCTAAGAATGTGACTAGATGCGGATCTAAAAATAATTTTGTTAGACCATCAAAATAATTTTGCAAGAATCTTAAGCTTTGAAGATATTCTAACATTTTTGTCATCCTACCTAATTATTTTGAAAGTCCAGCAAAATTATTTTTTAGATCTAGCTAAATTTTTAAGTTCTTTAGGAAAATTGCTCTTTCAGTGTAAGATGCTGACTTTTAATTATCTTCCTTTGCGAATATTTAACGTTATAATGGCAAGTAAACAAGATTGAACTGAATTATAGTTAACAACTAACGTGTCTCAAGGAAATAATACTGGAGATAAAAGTACCTGCCCTCAAGCGATACTTCCAGGTAATCCAATGAGCGAGTTTTCAATTTAAAATTCGATTCACTCTTTGATTCTATTTTCTTGCTGTCACGACCTCTTGCGCTGCGTGCAAGCACTACAAAGCATCGTCAAAGACAGATTACGTAAAATAAATGTCGAAGACGACCGGGGTTGTTTAATTATGCACATGGAAAGTACAGAAAACGAAGCAACCTACCTCGACAATGTTAAGACAACGAGACACAAAAGCAAATATGTAATCTAAAAAAAAAAAAGGAAAGAGAAACGGTCGAACGTTAATTCGGGCAAACGTAATTACCGTTTGATCGAGAAACTCGTAACCGCTCATTATCATCTTTCCGTTAAAAGGCAAGATTCTTCTCGTCATTATTATCTACTCTCTCACCTTTTACGAGAAGTGATGGTCTTTCTAATGGATCCCGATCGTGTGCACGGGTTCGCACACGATCGGGTCGTGAACACGCCCCTCTCTCTTCCAGGGAGGGAAGGGACACGTCTCAACGTCCGTCTCGCCGTCTCACTCGAGCGCGGATCCCGAAATTATTAGCTTCTACGCGGCGCGGAAGCCCGGCCGGCGCATACGGCGCAGTAAAAACTGCATAGCCGATGCAAGGTGCGACCAATCATTTTCGGGGGTCGTGAGGCGAAGGCGAAAGAAATTGCCGGGCAAGCTGTGTGCACGGCGTTCGAGAAAAGGACCCGTGGCAGCGAACACCTGCTGCTCTCTCGGCCGGCGTTATACGATGCTCAGGAACGCTCGCAAACCACTACCAGCAGCAGCAACGGCATATACCTTCCTCTTCTCTCGGGTCCCTCTCACATCACGTTTAAACATTTCCGAAGAACCAGCCAACTCCGTCGAATCGGCCGGTGTTCTCGGGCGTGAGAATCAGGCGGGGGTGAAGCGGCAGGAATTTAGTAGTTTTCTTCGTCGTCGAATGGTTATCACTCATCTCGCCGCTCGTTGCAATCCCCCTCCCCGTCGAACACAATGCTGCTAACGCCTCGTGGACCAGATGGTGGTCGTATTAAAAACTTTTCGCGATTATGATTTCTCGATTTCAATGGTCAGACACGTGCCGCAGTCGGAACGGGGGAGATCGGTCGCCTATTCGTACTGAACCTTGAAAGCCCCACATGTAGCTTTATGCCTTTTCGAGGCACGATGTAATTCGCACACAACGGATTTTTCTACGATACCCTCTTTCTCTTTGACTAGCCGTAAAGATATAATACAACCTTATAAAAGTGTCACGTAACAACGCAATAAAAGTATTATAATGTCGATTTAATATCGATGGAACGGCGATAAAAACAGCGTTCTAAATATTCCGTAACACATGATAGAAAATCAATCTTTCTTTAGAAAGTCATAAGTTGCGGTAGCAAATTTATAGATATGCCCATCTTAATCTTTTCTTATATCGTTTTCTCTCGATATTAATTTCAAATACGATAAAGTAAAAAAAAATTATATATGCAGGCAAACGTACATTCATCATTTACCAATTTTATACAAACTTTTTTATCAGAGTATGAATAATAAAACGGAAAAATATTTTGTAGTTTACAGATATAAGAATCAAATATAAATGCAAATGTAAAAACGGCGAAACAGGCAGAAAAGGTATAGTCAAAAAAATTTTGTAACGGCTGCAAATATTGATAAAGTATTTATAAGAATTTATTATTATTACATTTCAACAATGTGCGATACCTTCTTTAATAATCTAAATACGCTATTACTATTAGAGAAAATGTGCATGTTTCTAGTACCGTCGTACGAATACTTCATTTACTAAAAGTAATACATCAAGAGGGACCATATATGGATCAGGGTGTCTAGAGACTTACCCCCCCCCCCCCCCCCCTCCCCCCCTCCCCCTCTCCTTACTCGTTAATGTTCGGATGATGATGGACCGCCGACGAATAAATTTCCCGACGAGTCGGTGGAAGCGCGAAGAGGAGAGACGCATAGCCAGCGACGACCACCGACACATCCGTGCTGTATCCTCCCACGAAATTTACGAGGGCTATTTTAAATTCATAAAGATATTTGTATTCCCGGTCGTTGCATAATCGTGCATTCGGTCATTCTAGGACGCGTGGAAATTCCTCGACGTCGCGATGCGAGCGAATGAAATAGTATAACGGCAGATTCACATGAGAATCAACGGAATGACATCATAGAAACATATTGAGCAAGTCTCTCAACGCGAATAATTACTGTGATGATTTGAATGCGGAATAACGCGGTGATACAATGTTAAATTCCGGAAATTCTAAAAATAATCGCAAAAGAATGACCTCAAAAATACATGTTTTTTGCCTATGTATTTTGTAGCCCTCGAATTTTGAATTGAATTTGTGTGCCATACGACGGTATGATGAAATATTAATTTAAAGAAAATTTAAGCTGAGAGCAAAATCATCAAATTCCTAATATTTCATATTCCCAATATTGTTCAAGTACTATAGATACAAATTATTGAAACAATTTAATTTTTTGAATGAAAACTATTTTGTTTGATCACAAAAATATAGCTTAAATGCAATCGATTGCATTTCTTAATTTAAAGAATCAATTTGATTGGATTATTCCAACGACTACATTTATTAAATTTAAAGAAATCTTTGTCTCTGTGTGACCGCTGGCAATTTGAGTTAAAGACAATTAATAGCAATTTCTTTTTTTTCTCTCAATTTTATTTTCAATTTCGATATGTATTTTTCCCAGAGTTTGAATATTGACATGCATTCATGAATTCTAGGCACTGTGCCTAATGGACGAAACGTCAAACTGTACTTTGAAGGTGCTTAATATTATCCTGCCGGAGGGCAGAGAATTGTCTCTGTCTTGTTTTATCTAGAACACTGACTGCACAGACAACTTCTAAGTCGTTCCGAAGTTCGCGAGTGTAAGAGAATTTTCGCCTGTCGCGTTCTCCGGAAAGTTAATAAACATTAACAAATCGGCTCTCTTGTCGCGTAATAAAGCGTCATAAAATTTTCCCGACGCGGATGTTTTCCGCGAACGAGCAATTGCGCGAAGCGACGCGATGGGGCGTAGAGGCGGTAAACATAAATCTCGTAAATGGAAATAGTTGCCGTATCCCGAAATTAAATCGACCGGCGACATTTCGGACTGTTTAAGTACAATGGGACACGAATCGCAATTCCAGGCGACAGACACGGCTCGGTTAGCTAGATAAATGCCGTGCCGCAGTTTCGTGCGCGGTTTCTCTCGCACCGATGTAGGGCCGCCGCACGATGTAGTAGCGATGTAGTAGCGATGGCGTTCAAACCAATATCTACCCCGTAACTTTAGAGAGCGAGCTGACAAAATAGAGACACTGAGTAGGAATAGATTGCGCAGCAAGTTTGAGACATTTCCATTAAAAAGCAGTTATACTATTTCAAGTATTCCCGCATTTAATTATGATACAGGTAGTTATCTGATGCAAAGTTAAGTAAAAGATTGAAGCTTTGAAAAGTAAAAACGCAGATTCTATTAGAATCTTAAACTATCCATCATGTATCTGCATCAATGTAAATATTTCAAACTTCACATCTTTCGAAACTTCACGTTTAACTATAAATCCATCACAATTATGGAATATTTCAAATCCCTCTTGTGCTCTCAAATCTAAAATTTATTTTTATAAATCGGTTTACATTGCTCTCGTTACGAAAAGTACTAGTATTCTGATATCTGCAGAATGATGATTCAAAATATAATACTATAATTCAGAATACGCGCGCCGTCTTACAATTTGGCACGATCCCAGCCGATTTGGCCGCGCGTTAATCGATTTTTCCTTCTAGACTTTCCCGCTCACGTGCGGAAATTACACGCGGTATAAGAACAAACGTATAAATAATGACGCGAAGTAAGCACGACAAAAACGTCGCAATCCCTCATCGATTTAATGCGTTGCCATGGAAGCGACGGAAGGAAAAAAACTGTACCGCGGATGCGGTAAAAGCCCATTGCATACAAATTTACATAAGAGCATAAGTATGGCGCGCGTGACCGTCTGGACCAGCAAGATGCCTTGAACGAGCCACCGTATTGTTCAATACAACACAATGTAAGTGTGCAGATAATGAATGAACGACAAAATTCAAAAAGAATGTACTTAACATTTTTTTACGTATGGATTATGTATAATGTATCGTATAAGAATGATAACGCAACGTATCCATTATATTATTTCATTATTAAGCATTTACTTGGTACATAGGTTTTCTACGTTGATAATGTAATTGCACGCGGCTGTAATTTTGCGTCGTAGTAAATAGAAGGTTCTTTTCATTATTTAAGTAAAAGAAAATACTTTAATAACTTAATTCTCAAAATCCTATTTGTGTATTAATTAATTTTCGCGATCAACGCGCTTTTTTATATCCTTGCAGAATTATAGCTAATTTCGTTTTACGATATCTTACATCTGGCAATTTATAGATGCGACATTACTTTCATCCTAACATCACGTGTGTAATTTCACGGTGCACAGATATACGTCTTACGTTTACGCCTCATGCGAAAGCCGCGTCGTCAAACTCGTAAGAATTCAGCGCGAGGATGGTCTAATAAATATTTCTTGAGGCGATGCCTCGATGTACACCACGTGCGACGTATCGCGCCGCATAAAGGGAAGATAGGTATACTCGAACGAGAAAATGTTACCGCCAGAGATCCACCCCGATGCCGTGCCACATCGGTTACTATACATAGGTGAACGTAGGATATACCGGAAAGTTCAGGATGCGGTGGTCTCAAGATTTCGGCGCTACTAAAACCCGGGCGTCGACTTCACCACGAAGCCGGTGGAATAGAACGTGCCTTCTCCCCCGTTTCGTTATCTTGGTCACGTCCCGTCTAGACCCGTGGGCGCGTTTCCTCGGAGGAAAAGAGATACTCGAATATTTGTTGCCTGAGAATCGTACGGTCATCTATAACCGCCGGTATCTGTATAGATAGGATATATCAGACTTCGCATAGTTTTCTAGAAGACGCGCACCCAACCGCAGACAATATAATAGAAGTCGAAACGGAAGGAACTGCGAGTGCCATGAGGTCGTGAAGTTTCGCGTGGCATTTCAATTATAAGAAGCCACCACATATATATATATATGTATATATATATATTAGGTTAAATAAGTTTGCAATTGTACATTGAAAGCTATAATCCTACGAATAATTGTTAATGATTAACTCTGGAGATTTCTCTGGATTATTTTCATCATTCGGATATTCATGTATTTTCATTAACATTAAAAAACTATAAAATAGTATAAAAATCAATATCTATTGCGATGTTTAAAAATTAAAAAAAAAACACGGAAATTGTACGACAGTGGTTTTAAATTATAAATAATGCACGCTTGTTTATATATTGTTAAAAAAAAATAAACAAACAATGCAATAGTAAACGGTAAACAATGTTAAGTAAACAAATCTTTTTTCGGTTCAATTTTGACAAACAAAATATACTCGTAACTACCACAGAAATCAAACTTCGAACGTTATCCATTCTATGCTCGATTTATCGATAAATGCAGGTAAACGATCCACTACGTGATTTTTGCCACTGCAAGCTATGACTCGTCAGATTTGTTTTTTCGCAGTATTGAAATTTTTCGGATGTACCGAGTTCTGATATCAACAATCAAACACACCAATCTCTTTCCTTAATGTATGTCTGACAAGTCGTGGATCCTGCCACCGACACATAATCACGAATGTATTAATTCTCGTGTTGAAAAGTTGCATGACAACTGGTGAATTAACTCCCGATTCAGCAAACCAGATGCGCACAAAGACGCCGACAATCCCAGTTTCATTTGATATGCGAGGGAACTCTCACGCGATCTCGAGCCGTCTCGTGCATGACGGGCAACTCTTTGCCCGGCAATGTCGCGAGCTGCCGGCGCCGGATGTCAAACGAACGAACGCGAGATAGCTGTTAATTAATGGGCGACGGGAAATACGGGCGTGACAGCTGAAATTTCGTCGTTATATACGCGTGTAAGGATACCGGGGAGGATACGTGGGACGGGATAGAAAGAAAAGAAAAGAGAAGAGAAGAGGAAAGGCAACGCGGAGAGAGGGACGGCGAGAGATGCAGCGGGAAGACAGAAAGGTGGAGAAAATAAAACGCGGAGCGAGAGCGGAAGGGCTGGAAACGCGGAATACATTATACCCCGGAAAAAGAATGAATCATACCGCTGATGGAATAAGCACCACCGAGTGCGACGGCCGCAGCAATTTGTAGGAGCCGACGTGCCGGCCGAACGGATGGCGATACGGAAACGAGAGAAAAAGGCAGAGTTGAAGATTGTTGGATGAGAGACAGAGAAAGAGAGGGGAAGGAAGAGTGGGGAGAAAGAGCTCGATGAGCCGGCGAAACTTATAATGGAATCATCCTTCTGACCTTACTTCACCTAAGGAAGCCGCCGTGTAGGCCATAGAAAACTAGTTCCCGGTAATAGTCTTCCTTTGATGCGAACGTTGCATCCTCGCGCGTCTCTTCCCCTTCCTATCCTACCTACTTTCCTAGGTGAGTCGCCACTCACGCTGCGACGTACATTAGATACATATGCCGCAGTCAATGGAATAGCGCTCGACCGTAAACTTGACACAATTGCCGCTGCGACGTAACTCAGGATCAGCACAATACTGGGCGTATACCTTCTCTCGGCTTGGTAGACGGTATGGAGTGACCAGAGCGACGAGAGCGAGCGAGACAGATAGATGAGAAGAGAAAGACAATGCAAGAGAGGGGACAAGAGCATGGAAAGGTACGAAGATAAAAGAGATCCGAGGAAAGGTGAGACGCTTCGACGAGGAAGGTGGATATCTGTTACATCAGTGCAACTTTTGTAGCTTTTGCTGATGAAGTAAAAACGGTTGTTCTGCAGTGCAGTGAGAGAGCAAATAAGAATAGCAGAGCTTAATTTTATCAGGATATCTATCCTGATGTATCAATGAATAATTCGCTAAAGAGTATTACTAAGTCAATGTAAAATTAAATGTTTATTTTATCCTATATTTACTTTCATCAATTTAGGCCGTATATTTCTGTACTTGCTGTGAAAATTATAAATTGACAGCGAAAGGAAAATGTTAATATTAAAAATAATCGTTATAAAGATTTCAAATAAACTATTAATGGCGGTCGAACAATGTATGGAAAAGCTCCTGTGCGTTCCTTTATGTATGTTTACCATCACTTAATATCCGTCGAAGCTGCACAAATGTTTGCTGGAAAAATCGCAGGATGCAGATCGTGTGCTATTATATAGCGATTTTGGCTTTCTTGGCGTAAACAGAAAGAAAGGCAGGGGGAGAAGAGACAAGGAACGCAACGTGTGGGTGAACAAGAGGAAAGTGAAAGAGATCGCCCGATGGAACGCGGCGACGAGGAAAGAAGAAAGGTGGAACCCTATTGAATCGGTCCATAGGTTTACTGCCATTATTTTCCCCGTACACCAGCCCTATTGTATCGGGGCGTGAGGCTGCGGAGTGAGCATCTGCCCTCCCTCTGATCCTCTTCGCACGGCATGCACCCGCTCGCCGCTTCCATTCCCCGAGACCACTCGAGGCTGCTTTTTGTCCAATCATGCGCGCGAAATATTGCCGCCACGGGACAACCTCGACGGTCGTTGCAACGAAGAGGGGAAAAAAAAGCAAGGAGATATCACTCGCCCGACTGATGCATCCTGATAGTGTTGGGTCGATGGCAAACACGTTACGGTGCGCGTTATTTTCGAAAAGCTGGAGAGGTGAGATTGGCTACTCATCTTCTCTCAGGTATACTCAGGAAAATTGACCCTTTTTATAAACGCAGTCAAATCCAAATGGTGCGAGATAAATCCCGATTTCAGCCACTTTTTAATGTGCGCACACTCGTGAATTTAACCGATGCGGCGAATTTATGCACCGGTAATCGAGTTTTCGCCGAGTACGTTTAAAGCCAAGCTTCATTATCGCTCATTTTTGACCGTGTTACGTTTCGCGTTTCATGTATAATGGCGTGAGTTTGTGTCGCATTAATGAGTGGCTCCGTTATTTACGTACAATTGAAAGCTTCGGATTTCATTTTACAAAGAGATATTTTCATGTATCTCGATGACGAGTGTATACTCGATGTCACGATAAATGATACAGATAAATTTCATAAAACATATAGGATTTTTCAGAAGATATGATATGAATATGTGTATATTAAATATTATTTTCCAGTTTCGAAAAAGATATCATATGTAAAATAAATAAAATTTCTTTCTTTATATACGCACGGTGTTGTATATCTTAATTTATTATTATATCTTTTGTACATTCTCAATATCGATTATCTTAATCTTGACTTTGAATACACTCGTATCATTTAACGCGTGAAATTGTTTAAAATAAAAAAATAAAACAAACTAGAATAACGCGTTTCCGAATTAAAAAATATTAACTCGCTCAAATGAAAAATAAGCGAGAAATATAAAACTAACAAAATGCAGAATTTTTCTTTTTATTTTTCCTAAGATAAATACGATTTTTATAAATAACAAAAAATATAGGTCGATCTTTTATATGCTGAAAGATTTTTATAGCTCGACAATAAATATCTCACAGTATTCCCATAATGTAATTTAAAAATGGAGGAGCTATAAAAATACTGTAAAGTCAAGATTAGATACATGTTTTCTAAGGTTACATTATACATAATGTATTGCTTTCAAAATTAATTAGTGCATTTACGACTTTTTCACACAAATAATCGAGTAACTATCGAGAGGCAGTTGTTTCTACCTCGCTGTTCCGACTCCTGTTTCAATTATATCGCCCACGCGTTTGCACAATTACACGTGGCTTTATGTCGTCCGTGTATGGCAAAGTTCGACCGTGTGGGCGATGTGAACGGAGGATGAGACCTCCGTACAAGACGAACAAACTTAGTCACCTCTACAATCGCGGACTCTCACCGACGGATCCCAATGGACCGAATGGCGCCGAGCGCGGAAAATTTTGCTCCGACTCCGAGCTCTGCTCACTTTGCGTCTCTTACCGAAGAGAATCGCGAGAGTTCCGTTGGGCGCAAATTTTTATGCTACCGTGCGCAGCATTGTGAACGACGTAAAATCAGAAATTCTCCGTAACGAAATGCTATGCAAACTGCGCGTACGATGGTCGCAATTATGCGCGGTTCTAACGATTATTGTGCGCCAGGCGCAACTCTGTTACGAGATTACGAGACTGTCTCGTAACACCTGCCTAATGCCCGCGACCACTACGCCATCATGTAAAGTAATCCTTGTTTCACCAATCTCATGCGAGACGAACAATGCCTCGTTGTTCGTCCCACTTCCGCTCCCTCCGCCGTCCTCCGATCTTTCATCTCTCGTCTCTCATTCTCTCCCTCTTTCCGCAGAACGCACGGTTCTCGTCGCGTTGTTGACTCGCAATAAAAAGAACGGTGCGACATTGTGTAAAAACCGGTACGACGAATCGTTGTTCTGCGAGATTTTGCGCTATCGCGCATACTGTGATTTCCTCCAGGCTAATCATCCACCGCCAAGCTGGTTTCTACTAGCTCGTTTTCTATGCCGTTACTGTGCCTTATTAATTACGGCGGCACTCGGCATGCATATCCCGCGGTGTAACGCCAATTAATTTCCCCGAGCACGGGAATTAATGTCAAAGGGAGAATGAAAACGTGGAAGGCAATTGCTAGCGACGACGACGACATTTCCACGTAAATATCGTGCAAGAGCTCGCCTGGAAGGGATCTCGAGACTCGCTTCAAACAGTTGTTATTCAATAAAGATTCATTAATCTACGAGATTCTAGGGCGATCGATTGATGGATTGCATACTCATTAAATATTCCAATTTGAACTGCTTACTATTCCATAGTCGCATTGGCCCTTGGCTTACATTCAAGAGAGAGTAAAACAAGAAGATCGTAATGAGTTTGGATTATATTAGTATTATGTCATTGAATATTGAAATATTTTCAGCTCTTGCACCTCTCATTTCCAATCGTTTATAATACAAAAATATACAAAAATATACAAAAATCAGATGACTGTTTAATTTTAATCTCTTGAAAGTATCGAACGACAGGCGTCTTCTTCCTTGGCTAAAGAGAATTTGCACGGAGCACTTATTTTCCATAAATGTAAATATACTCTGGAGCGAGAGAGTAAATATATTAGACGTGAAACGTTATTCCCTGGCGTACGAGCTCTTTGTACAAACGAACGCGCAAATATATACTCAGTTATTAATTAAAGCAGACCCATAAGAGAAATAGAGTTTCCCCTCTATTTTCTTTAAAATTTACGCTAACGACATTAGTTTTGTTTCCACGGTTCCCACCACGCGGTCTCCGGCTATCTCCGCCGCGGGATCTCATTTCGCTTCGCACTTTGTTCCTCTCTTCAAACCCTCGAAACTTTGGATTATGAGTGCTTGTGAATTCAGCTTGAAAAATCAATCGAAACTTTTCTCGGTTTTATTCGTCCGTGGCGCGAACCATTGGTACTCCTTAAATTTGTACTTAAGAATTCCGTTACGTGCTACATGCTTGGACTATCGAACTAGAAAAGAAATATCGAGATAGAAGTTTCACCAGAAGAAAGGTATTTCTCCATCATTCTTCCGTAATCGTTTAATTTCATTGCAAATGTATTCGCTAACGGCATTACATTTATTTCCTTTTAATAGATATGATTACTATATGTATTAACAAGACAAGTTTCAACACATATCATCTACGTTTTAATTCTTTCCTTTCTTACTTCCTCTCTTATTTAAAACTAGATATTCGCATCGAGTATCAATTCAATTATCTGGGAATACTAAAACAAAGACCAAAGCTTGTAACACGTGGAAGGAAAGCGGGAAGAAAATGCCGCGGGAAATGTGTATTAAAAAGTATCTAACGGACCCCGAAGACACGCACGCGGTGAAACGCGGTCCAAAGTGAAACGGATGGAATGAAAATTACATAGTGGATATAATAAAGCGCAGATCATACGGAGATCCGAGCGTAATTTCGTCCGCGGGCTCAAAGACCCTAATGACGACTGGCTCTATCGCGAGTAGCAAGCATATCGCGTTTCGACTTTTCGCTTTCGCTGTAATTTTTTCCCCGTTTGCCTACGCCCGTAAATACCTTCGAAACATTTCCAGCATTTTTTCCAATTAGATTATATCCAGGAAAACGGCGTATTTTACGTGTATCTTTTTATCTTTTTAGCAGACTAGTCAAATGCTCTTTGTGCCTTGTTGGCCCCTATCTTATGTCATTCACGTTGAATACGTTGCAGTCGCAAATATAAAAACACTATAGCGAGACCGCGTATGCCACTTTACAAATTTCTGACAAACAAAGACAACAAAGATATTTTCATGAAAGAAATACGAAATGGATATGTAAAAATTCTATTTCTCTTCGCTTCTCTAAAAGTACGCGAAAAACTTCGTTTTTCTGTCAGGGAATATTTGTGTATTCTTGCATGAGGTGTATGTACAGTTACGTAGGCTAGTCATTTTTGGAATGAGTATTTCATATTTTGGTCGGTTTCATTTTATACACTTAGATAAAACGAATGAAACTCCAAATAAAAAATTCCTTTTGATATTACAATTGTTAAGCTTCAGCATAGAGAAATTTTACAAACGTTAGGTAATATTATAAAATTATTCCACTACTCGTACGGCTCTCGTGCAGACGGCAAAATTATGCGGCTGTTTTTCCCGTCCGCTAACGTCGCGAATCATCCGCTCGCGTTATTTTTTTACGCTCGATGTCCTTCGGCGAATGTCTTGTTACTTCTGCATTGTTACCGTAAAACGAGGATGTTATGATAGGCACCGCGCTCCATTTTGCGGATTCCCAAGGAGAGAAAACCATGCAAGAGAATGACAGAGAGAATGACTCTCTTTCTCTTTCATTCTGCCTCATCTTTTTCTTTCACCTTTGCTGAGCTCCCACCCCCTGGAGGCATCGGATCCTGCTCACGCTTATCTTACTTTCAATGGACGCAGAAAATTCTCCCGCTTCCCGCTTTGCTCTTTTCAGGCATCTCGACCAGACTGACGCTACGGTGACAGGTAAGAGAGACGGCAATTGAAATAACAAGAGAATGTTAAGGAGGAAGCCGGTATGAGAACGAACGACGTAGAGGCCGCTCTGCCGAGCAAATCCCAAAGTTTCTTTGAAAAGAATCCACGTTGCACCCGTCTTCCGTCCTAGTTACGACTGCGAAGCGTTCTCGAAAAATTTGTTCCTTTTCAAACCGATTTCACAATGTAGCCGAGATCTGATAGGTTTGCATCTTTTCAAGTGAATATATCAATCCATTCGTAATATCTAAGTAGCTTGATTGTTCACCGCTTGAACAGCCGATTATCGGATAATTTGACTAATAAATAGATTTTCATAAGTTTTTCATGACTTTTGTAGCCACAATATCCGTATTTTTGTAAATATTTACTATCAATTACGAAAACAATAGTAGAAATTATCAATCGCAAATTCATTTTAACACACTTCTTTCATATTTGATTTGAAAAAGTATTTTCCTAAATAAGTATGAACAATATTTATATAATTTCTTTAAATAAGAGAAAGATTCCTATGTTTATTTAAAGCGGTGCTTGATAATATTAATATGCAAATTTGCAAATATATTTTTCAATCTCATAAATTACATGCTAATTTGGATTAACGGATTTGAAACGCAATTATAAATTGAAGCTAAAAATATCACAAATTACAATACTCATCAATTTAATAATAATGCTAATAAACATCTTAAAAACACTGTAAAGATTTATTTAAAAAAAATGTCACCTCATATTCATTTTTTAAATAAGAGAGCGAAATTATCTTTCAGTTAATTCTTAATATGTCTCTTGCGAATTTGTATATACGAATTTCTAAAAAAAAAGTCACCCTAAAAATATACGAAACAATCCAAATTTCATTCTTCTCTATTCTACAAATCAGACTCTCGTTTCGAAACACAAAGAAAAAAACGTGTTGACTTTTAAATGCGCGTGCGATTCGTTACGTCGAAAGTCACCCGCTTCTCTGAAATCGTGAAATCACTGATACAGAAAATTTGATCGCCGAAGCTCGGACAGGGCTTGACCAACGTGAAAGCCAACGCAATCTCGACAGGAATACATCGGATAATTCGAAAATTTCCACCCCCATTGCACGGCCAACGAAGGGAGGTGCGGCATCCCTCATTGTTACATTCAGCTAACAATGCGCGCCGTAACAAATTCGTCGCTAGTGCGGTGCATAATTGGGAGCATTCCTCTCTTTCGCGCGAATCTCCACGGACCTTTCACTCGTTCTCTCTTACTCTCGCAGCTTTGTGTCGGACGTGGAAAATATATTCCAGGATCAGCATGAACGCATAATCTCCCAGCGCTAAGAGTAGTCATGGATCCCTTTCCCTGGCCGACATCGTTAAATCGGCCATATGCTTAAGTCTGGTCACGTTCGCGCACCCGCTGCTGATAAATTGATTGCGTTTCGGAATTCTCTTGGGCGCGTTGCAGCTGCTGTTAGCATAGCTCGCGACCGAATTTCCATCGGTGCGCTCCGTTATGATTTTATACGGAACTACACCTCTTCTTAATGTCGCGCTTCACTGCCTGTTATATACCCGTCGTTCAACATCGTCCTTTCTGCGGTCAGAGAGAGAGAGAGAGAGAGAGAAAGAGAGAATTCTGGATCATGAACCTGACACCGTGGAAAGACGTGTGCCCTAGTTAAAAGTAAACGAGATACGTAATAATCCCGACATAACGCGGCATTTACCTAACTAACGACGACGATGACAACAGCGACGACGACGACGACGACGACGACGACGACGACGACGACATTGCAACGCGTGCGTCAGTAATTAGTCTGCCATTGCCGGCTGTGCAAGCCGTAATAGACTTGACCCGCCTTCTACATTCCTGAAACTTCGGCCGCAACGTTGCGGCATTACAGTTGTGTTAATTACACGGCGGTGCGGCGGAAAATCGTCGCATTGCGTTGCGCGTCACCTGCGTACGCACTTTGGAAAACCGCGAGTGAACGTGCGCTCTGCAAATCGCATAATTCACAATAAGAGACACTCGCGACAATTATTTATGGCTCTTTATTAACTTTCGGAACTAGCCAAGTTCAAGATGCGCTACTTACGAAAACTTTTGTGTATGAGACTTCAGGGATATTAAGTAATTATGTTATTATACATTTGTATAACGAATTACGTGGCCGGAGGGAAATTAGCTATTATTTTAAATTGTACGTTTTGAGCAAAATGAGAAACGGATAACACGACATTTCAGAATGTTAATTGAGAGTCATATGCGTTGAAGAGAAAGGTGAATTGAGAGGAATTTATTATTACTCCCTTGTAACTCTTTCAGAATAAAGTTCAGTATCGAAAAATCATATCCTGAAAAATTATCCTTTTAATGTATGGAAATAGCTGCATTATATAGATTGTAAACGTTTTTTTATTTTTGTTAAAAATCGAGGTACTTTTGTGACAACGCTCAAAAAGCAGACGCAAGACATTTGAAAGAGATTTATTCTGCCAGCACGGTGCAGCAAATTATTTTAGTTTTAGAAATAAAACGGCATGTACGTAGTACGTATGCACCACATACATATATATGGAGCAGCTTCGCACGTTGTTTTCAATCATAACATACGAAACCCTTTTCTCGCTCGGTATTCGTGTTAAGGCTGGCCTCTCGGCATGCTCGCGCGCTAACTTCGTTTATTGCGGAATCGAGAGCGAATTAACTCTGATATTTGTTACCACGTTGCCCCGTAACCGGCGCGGATCCGCACCGCGTAAATTGCAAATTAACTCTAACTCGAAAATTTGTAAATCACGTACGGGAGAGTCGGCGGTACGCTTTTGCGGAGCGCGTACGTGAGGTAGCGTACAAAAAAGATTTGTATCCCTTGTTCTCTCTCTCATGCCGCCGCTCAGTATACATCCACCTTATGGCAGATGGGTATCGATTTATGCGCGGCTATGAATCCACCGAAAATTCACTTGGTCCCTTTGCGGTGAGTCACATCCGTTCCTTCGGCAATATAAGTCGGCGAAACATTAGGGGAAAACACAGCCAAACGGTATATACGTTGATATACCACTGAATAGCTCGTAAGAATACTGAGAGAAAAAAAAAAGATCAATGTAACCATATTTTATGGTGCCGGCGTTTATATCCATAACCGTTCCACTCTGCGTCGCATCGATCGTGTGTAAAAAAAGCACGTGTAATCGCGCGAAGCTCCATTATACATTCATGCATATCTTTACGAGTGTAAATACATCGATGGTACGGATTTCAGCACGTACAAGAAGAATCCATTAATACGGCAAATATTTTGCTATTAAGATCCACTGAACACAGAAGTTGAAGGGGGTTGACATAAAGTATACAAATCACAAGGAGTGTCTAAAGGAGGACCGCGTAAATTTTTCAAGAGCTCTCCCCTCGAATCGCGTCGTCGTTCCGGCGCGAGCTGTCGCCCGCCTCCATTGTTCAAGGAAAAGAGTCTCGAAGAGTGCAAAGGGCGAGTCAGAAACGCTAATAAAAAGGAGGGAGAGAAGCGTCGCGCGATAAGATGAAAAGCAGCACGAATTAAAAGTCGGAGTGGTCCTTAAGTGAGACGCGGGGAACCCGGATGAAGGCTATATACAGGGGCGTGGCGGCATTCGCGACCATAGAAAATCGAAGGGATTTAAAGGGAAAGGATGCTCCTCAAATTGACCAAATACACCGCCAGATAAGCCGTTTAACGGCTTTTCTGAGAAGCTGTCTCACTGTTCTCCCGTGTCATGCGCGGGACTTGAGAGAAAAGCCGCGAAGCGACGATGACAGTGTGCCGCGTACAAGTCGAGCTAAAAGCACCATAAAAGCGTTCTGCGACCTCCTCAAATGTCGCGCAGATGCAGGTGTTTTACGGGTATACCGGTACAGCACTCGATAAGATTAGTAAAGATTCTAGGAAGCAGCCACATAGCGACGAGTCGTCATAAAACCATATAACTCGGCGCGTTATGTCACCTTTCTCTGAACGAATGAATCCGTCACGCATTTTATTTTGAAAGTATAACCGTCAATTACGGGCTTTTATCTAAACTTTCTTCTTTATATTCCTAGATAGCGACAAAAGCTAACTATGTTTCGAAATATCCAAAGAAAATTAGTAAAAGGAATTTAATAAAAGGAGAGAGGGGGGGGAGGGAGGGGGAGGAAAATATGATAGTAAGATAATTGGGATAAGATAACTAATAAAAAAAGAGACGATACTGTATATCTATATAGAAAAAACTGTGCGTATACTATGCTATGATAACATTTTAAAAATATGAATATACCTGTATTGCTTCACCACTTATTGCATCTTTGTCTATGTATGGTTTTGATTGCTGGCAGGCTTTGTAACAATAGTTTCACTGATGCCTAATTATTTGCTACTATAGTCTATTGTACCATATTTTACTCTGTTAACATTAGTAGTCTATTTATAGAGCCTTGCCATAAAGTAAATTAAATTAAAAAATAACATAAAGAACATGTATCAACAGTGATGATAAGATAAAAGATCATGGATAAGATAGAAGAGCAATAATAAGAACAAAAAGAGAGACAGAAAGTAAAGTAATAAGTATTAAAATAAAAAAGCATGTAAGAAAGATATGAATGGATAAATAAGATAAAAACAATATTTATAAACCAAATCCCCTCCTTCTTGGCTATATGTAAACTGAAGAGAATAAAATTCTATTTCTATTTCGAAATCTCCGATTTTATCTTTAATAGATTCCTCGACTGAATTAGAATCGTTCTTTCTTTAAATAAAGCATCTAGATATCAGTAGTTTCTAAATTATGCAACAAGATAAAATACCAAAGACGAGACATACTGTTAGATATTCAAGAATTTTAAATTAAATAATATTTTACTACTTTTATTATAACTCCCATGTGTCAAAATGTAATATCTGTGGTTAGTTTCAAAGTAAATAACATCCATATTAACGTATGCACTTAGTAAATAATAAACTAAATTTAAATCATATCTAATATATTTTTTACATAAATTATTTTATTAATTTTGATTATTTCAATTAAATTAACGATATATTGAGCAGAAGTGGCGACCTACAGAAATGATTAAAAATAACTCAAATTAAGTATAATTACGAATTTAATAGTGCGATATAGAATGACACGTTAATTATTCGGGGATTCAGAATATCACAGACTGAAATACTATCTCGCGCGCCTATCTCGTCCATCGACGAAACTGATCATTACTTATCTATTCCACAGTGACGGTTCATCCGGTAACGTTGCATGTCGATGACACGTTTCTGTCACCGAATGTAAAAGCCGGAACCGATCTTCCGAATGCGTACTGTACTTTTACGAGCGGTTGCATCGTTCGAAAAATGTCAACGGCGAACGCTCTCGAGTTTCCTCGAGTATTGTGAAAAAGGTGCATTCGTCGCCGGCTTATTTGACTCGTTTCGTGCGCGAGCACCACGAGTTACATTTCCACCGACTTCCGACGGCAGCCCGCACTAAAGGCGGGTACAATGGCGAACAGCCGAAGAGAGAATAGGACCTCCCGAAGGTATACGACAGCAGGGTGTACAATTCGGAATGCATTGGCGGAAGAACGGAGAAGCTCGCCGTAAAACACCGCGCGTCGAACCGACAATGAAAGGGCAAGAGGGCTCGGGGATGCTTCCGTACACTTTGCCGGCTACGACGATGACGGCGACGACAACGAGGATGACAACGACGGACAATGCATCCACAGTATTGGCGAGCGATATGCCAATCTCGGAAACGTAATACCATAGTCGCGTCGATACGCGAAAACCCTCGTCGTCCCTCGTCAGTCGTTCTTTCGGAATCACCAGGGACAAGTCTTCCGGATCATTGACTCATACTCTGAGACGTGACTATACGCGTAGACAACTTTCTATGTCTGTGAGAATCGATTCTTTCACGAGTACACACGTACGCATGACCGAACATTGTCTGCGACGAAAAGGATTTTATCGAAGCGGGAAGTCTTTCGATTTTATAATATTCAATTGGCATTTATTATTTTTTCTATATTTCTATCTTTTAATTTAGTTACTAAAAGATAAACAAGTAAATATCATTCAAATCAATAGAATTAAATTAGTATAACTTCATTTCTTTAAATTAAATTAAATCTTAATTTTTTTTATTAACTTATAAAATTTTAAAAATCGAATTGCGCTAGTAGAAAAGCATTAAACGCTGAAGATTTTTTGATGCGTAGATAAAGGAAAAAGTAAATATACAGTTTCAACTTAGGCATTAATTCAAAATTTTTAATAATAAATTATTTTACATTTTGTTTGTTAACATAAAATAATCTACTGTTATCAAGCATTTGGGCAAGTGGAAAAATCGAATATGAAATATTCAGATGCTATATTTGACGCAATTACTAGAAATTCTATTTTTCACTTCTTAATAAAATTTGATCATTTAAGCAATTTAATAATAATAATTTAAAGGCTAATGGACAATAAATAGCAATTATTACAATATATTTCACAAGTAATCCATTTAGCTTGTTATTAATAAATCTAATTGACAATAATATATGAAAAAATAACAAGATAAATGACAATGATAAATACATAATGTTAATCAGTCTAAGGTAAGCTCAAGATCGAGTAATATTCATACAGAATAACTCGAGATAGATCCGCAAAAAAAAATGGGGGGAGGAGCTGACTGACAACCTACTTAGCTTCCCCCCTCACAAAATCTTTTTTTGATTTTGAGAGCGCATAAATAGCGCATCATTATATATTTTATTCATTAAGATTTGATTAAATGGGGAGGCCAGCTAGGTAGACGTTTCTTAAATTTTAGATGCATGCTCTTGTCTCGTTCTGTTAATCAATTTTCTGCCAATTTCTTCTATTTCTGAGATTCTGTGATCTTCACATTTTGATTAACGACGAAGAGTTGATGCAACTCTTTCTCAACGCGTTCATAATTGACGCTCAGATATAATCTTCTTCGTAATACGTGCAGCCATAAAGTTTATCGCGCAGTTTGTACAACGTGTAGAAAATTATAATGAGCGGAGGTATATATTAAAGACGTAATATCTACTATAATTAATTTGGAGGCGCGATACTTTCAGACGTGCACGAATAAGTAATCGATCCACACAAAAAAAATATATATATATACAAGTTCGCGATATTACAATTAACTCGGGCGTAATTATGAAACTAATAATTAAAAAACTTGGGATCCCTAGATGCTTGACCATTCCCGTCGTTAGGTCTCGTCTCTCGCGATACATTTTCTCGCAAGAATTCCTGAGCATCGATTACCGGTTTGTTTTAGCTCACGCTTATTTACCTGCATCGCACGTACGAAAAACTCGTGCGCTCAACTACTCGAGCAGACCCGCGTCACTCTTATTTCCTTTCACGATGCGTGACTTTTAGATACGTAATCCATTAGATTATGTACACGAACGCTATTTCGGATAAGGCATGTAACGAAGCGTGGAGATCGTGCTGCTGCAAAAATCAGCGCGAAATTAGCGCGGAAGCATTAACCGTGACATGTAGCTTTTCTGGTTCTTTCTAGGAAATCATGTAAATAGGATAGCTTGTAATGTATGCTATACATCGAAAAATAATATTATATCTTCTCACGATAAATTCATGGCATTCTTTTTGAAGATAAAATCGATAAGAGAGAGTGTCTATTTTTATTATTTACTGAATATTACAAAAGATAGAACGATGTAAGTGCCGATGTATTGTGTCTCTTAAAAAAAAAAAACAAATCCGTATAATCTAATCTAAAATATCAGGAATTGTTCCATCGTCAATTTTAAACGACCTATTCTTGAGAGACACGCACTTAGAAGTTGGGAACATATTTCAGCTGCACTTGTTTTCCTAATATGACCTAAGACGTGATATGTATAAAGAGCATAATGAATGGCCATTTCGCGCTTAGAACACCGAAATGTGTTTGAACCCAACTACGAACGAGAGAAACTGCGAGACTAGAAACGAATTAGTACACAAATCACTTTTCAATTTCTTATTCCTTTTCTCTAAGAGAGTATGCAAGGTCGACAGGGAACCCATTTGTCTTCTGGACTCGGGTGTGCCCTTGTCAAGTATAGAACGAACGGTACAGGCAGGTATACCTACGATCGAAGATTCTACCTACCGTTTCGTAGACATTTCGAGTACGTTCTTCCGTCGACGGGAGTTCTATTAAGGCGTTTTACTTTGCGACCGCCCGGCGCTTTTTTATCTACGAAGATTGAAAAGCTCCGTGGCCCTGCCTTCACGATGACGTTATCGTCAGACAAGCAGTTAAATGGTTTCTCCGAAGGATCGTACGGGAAGGGGAAAAGGTCGCGAACGTTCGGAAAACCCATCACCGAAAATACGCGAGAAACTACCCTTAACGAGTCCTATTCTACATGGTCGTAAGTTTCCGCCCGAAGTCGAGAAAAGGGGCCGAATTCGACGACGATGGTGCTACGATGTCGAATTGCCGCGCGGCGGGCGCTTAAACGCTCGTTACGGACTACCGTATGATAACTCAATCGATAAAAAGTTGTTTCCAGCAGCGACATCGTACATCATACTCGAAACCGAAACTGACAACGAAATCCCGCCTTTAATGGTAGGCGTATGAAGCGCGATAAATCACGATAAAAAACGCGAGATCGTTTCTCTTCGTGAAGTTGGCGAAAGCGACTAGCGTTCTCCGGTTCTGCGTAACCGTCTCAAGATTTCGCAAATCGCGTCCATTTGCGGTCCACCCGGCAGGAAGCGAACAGCTGCGGTACACTACTATGAAAATTTAGTTGGCGAGCTAACGTGACAATAAGCATTTCCGCGTTTCGGCTAAATAACTTTACGTAATCCCATTGGGGGAGCAAAAAAGAGAGAGAGAGAGAGAGAGAGAGAGACAGAGAGAGTTGGTATCGATGCAGCTTATCGACGGCTTAGCTTTTAATGGAAGCGTCGACCACGCAGGCGCCAACCTGGAAGTTTATGGGGTAAAAAGGGACCTTCCGGACTTCTCCCAGTCCCTCTCGTATTTTCAACTCGCCCTTTCGAGCTATAACCACCATTTCGCGCCGGAGCTTTCGGGTAACAGCTGAAACTGAAGCGTGTCGCAGAAAGTTAACGCGGCGAATGGCCGATCACCTGATACAAAGAAAATCGAGAGCCTGTCTGGCAGTCTGTGGTCAGGGGAGAAAGGCATTGTTGCGGGATTGCGGGAAATCGGACGATCAATTGACTTTCCTAATTTTCCCGCGCGTCGCGCTGGCTTTAATGTAACGTCCGTCGCATTCGGCCTCCCTTTTCCACGTTGCCGATCTGCGTGACAGAGATAATTCTATTCGGCTGGTGATTACAAAGGCACGAGTCGGGACGAGCAGGCGGATCACGAAATTACTCGTCATTTCCCGATGGGAGAATAGAATGCGAAATAAAATTGCTGTTAAATGTGCAATAATGAGTTATTTTAGACAATTATGTTGTATTATAACCACTAAATGATTGTGGTTAAAATTTCCTTTCAGAGAATGCATGAAAACAAAGAGAATAAAATATAATGCAATTTAATTTATTATATTAAATTAAATAAAGCGGAAAAGAATTTTTGTTATTACTTCTCAATAAAGGCAAAATGTTTGTTATGAAAATATCAGTCAAAGAAAGTTTTTTTGTAAGACAAAAAGGATACTTAATTAGATATAATAATCAAAATTTCATAATGTAATATTTAACTTCATAGCTCTAGTAAATACGTATCTAAACTAAAATCCAGATTTAATTCTAGTAAATACGTATTTACTATTTACTATTAGTCCAGTTAATTATTATAGTAAATTCATAGAACAAAATGATAAATAGAGATTTACTTGTTATATACATAGCAAATACAAACGTAATGATTATTGTATGTATTTGTTACATTTCTATTTTTGTAATTGTAAATTGTAACGAATAATTTAACAATCAAGAAATTAGGTTTTGAAATAAAATAAGATATTTTGCAACGCTTTCCATATTTTATAGCAATATAGAATAGTAGATTACAAGTTAATAACAAATTATAGACAAGATATTTTAATGCTTCCTGAACGTGATCTTTTCCCTGTGTTAAAATCAATGTTGTATCCAACTTGTTGACCTCATATTTTACGAATATGATGAATTCTGAGTTAGAGCATAGTATTTGAGAACATAGCGACAAAGTTTCTTTTATATTATTCTTTCTTTCATTACCAGTTTCACATAATTTAGAAACACTGACTGATCGGTAAAATAAGATCGTCAAGAATACATTGCAATCAAATAAATCCATTATATAATGTGATTGCAACTGCTACTAATCTATTTATATTAATAACGTGTGAAAATGCAAATAAAGTCATTACGATAATTGCGTCAATCGTATAACACGCAGGACTTTCGTCAGATTGATTGCGAAAATGGACATTTAAGAAAAACGATTGTCGGGTTTACGCCGTTTACGGTCTTTTATGCTTCTGACAGGGGACCGAATTCGGACAAAGCGGACTTAATCGCTAATTGAGTGAGAATAGTTATGAGAGCACAAATGGTCCAGACGATTGATGGACTTTCCTAGTTCACTGGTCGCTGGCGGACATGTAACGACGGATTTAATGCGACTTTTCGTATATTTCCCGTCGACCCATATGTTCGCGCAAAACCGACCATCGAAAGATGACCTCATTCATGCCCCCCGATCACAATAGCGCAAAATGTGTCGCCGTTAAATGGGCTACAGGTCGTGTAGAAGCGCGTTCAATGGTACGACTACCGCCTCGTTAGCCTGTCGTTTAGGAATTATATATAATTTGAACTGTTACCATTATGTACGTACCACGCGCGCTACTCGGCGCTTTTATGGGCACGCGAACATCGATTATGAATTCTATTGGATTAACGATGAACGACTTCGTACTTAGCCAACTTTCCATCGCAAGTATTCAACAACCGGAAGCAACGTTACTCTCATTTTAGGATACAAAAGCGCGTTATGTACACGATCTTTCGAGAAAGATTATTGCTAAAGAAGATAATATTCTAGAATTATAGTAATTAAAAGACACAAAAAATGTAAATTCTTACTTACGAATATTGTTCGAGATATAGCTAACACAGACAGTTTTTGCAGATTTAGCGTACGTGTGACATGCGGAAGCTAGCTAGCGGAAGCTTCTAGAAGGATTCCAAGCATCTTTAGAGGTTTCCAAAACAAAAAACTTGGCCATCACCTCGTCAATAAAGTCGAAAAACATAAGCTAAGCCGTATGTCGTACACAGATCTCAACCGCTATAATGGCGAGTTAACTCGGATCGGTCGCATGACGCAAAACGCGTAATATGCGTACATCCCAATCAAGATTCCAGATTTGAAACGCTACAAATGCAACCGCCTAGGAGACGCTCCATCGCCAGAAAACCGCCGCGTTCGATCCGCGATAGAGAATTCGCGTAAATCGAACTTCAGCTGAATTACTCAAAATTTTCTCGCTATCGTTCTCGCTCTAACTCACTCTCGAACAAATATCCTATATCCAATCACAGCTGTATAATAGTTACAAATAAATTATTGTTTATTTAACTAAAAAAACATTCAAGAGAAATAACAAAAATATCGTATGCATTTCGAGCATTATGTCATAATATTTATTTTTTCCCCAAATTAATTCATTTAAATTAATACTATTTAATTCTATTTCTATACTATAAAATATAATAATTTTTGTATAAAAAAATTTTGTTCGTGTAGTAATAAACAATAATAACACTATCGGATATTTCGAAATCTGTTGGGCAAGATGTGCAATAGATATTCATATGCAAATATGCAAATTCATCAGATATAATATGTGTACGATGTGGAAGATCAAAATTCGAAGATATAATTTTAACTATTTCTAGATTTATATAATATCGAACCTGTTCTTTATTGAATGTTGATAAAATCTTGTTTTATATGTAGCTTCATATATATACAAACGCGGAATACAAATTTATAAAGCAGACGCTGTTACGCTGTTATATGAAAAATATTAACGTGTATACGCCCATCTAATCTAAAAATGAAAGAACGTGCTTTTTTCTCTCTCACCTAAATAACGGCAGTTCTACGTCCATTGATGATGCATCGGCGGTGGCGGCGGTGGCGGCAATGGCAAGGGTCTCTCTAAAACGGGAACCGGAGACACGTCCGGCATGGCGAACCTCAGCTTCTGCCAGAACAACTTGTCCCCCCATACCAGCACAGTGTGCGACGAGATTCTCTTTTTGAGATCGGCGTCAAGATCCCGTGGGCACACACCGCCCACCAGAAGCAAAATTACCGAGCGGCCCTTTCCCTTGAGAGCGTCCCTCAGGGCCGCCTTGAATTCAAACCTGGACCACTCGCCATGCAGAAAGTTCTTGGACAATACGAGAATAGTGCGCCTCGAAGAATCGGCCGCCTCGGCTACGGCGTCAGCGACGTTGCTGCCGGCACCAAGATCTCGATAGTGTAAGCACAGCCTATATGAAGTTTCAAGACCCGGCACGAGAATCGTAGAGACGAAGGCCTCGTCGACCGCAGAATAGGAGATGTAGGCGTCGAACGGTTTCTCCTGATCCTCGAAGGCTGCGGTTTTGTAGCACGCCCGTAGACCGCATCTGCTCGCGGCCCAGGTTCTCAGAGTACGACGATGCCTGATTGCGCCGCACACCAACGCCACCGCTGCGAAAATCAGCACGACTGTGGCGAGCAGTACCGGTAGATAAGCCTCCAGCGGATGCGTCTCGACGACGGAAGTCGTGCCCGTTAATGCCGCGCAATTTATGACCGATCCATTCGCTGGAAGAGTTATGGGTACGCCTAGAGAACAGGTGACGCTTTGCCAGTCGTTGATCTTCGCCTGGTTGCGGGACATCCACTCCCGTACGCGATCCAGATACGAGCATTCGCAGTTCCACGGATTACTAGACAAACCGATGTCGACTAGATACGGATTTTGGCCCAATTGCCAAAGAGCGAAAGTGCCGAGTCGATTGTTCTCCAAACGCAAGACTTCCAGCTGACGTAGTGGCAAGAACGTACCGTTATCAATATACGTTAACAGGTTATTCTGCAGATAAAGTTCCTTCAGATTTTCCAAAGGCATCAACTCTACGCCATTGAGAAAACTTATCTTGTTGTTCTCCAGATGTAGCACAAGCAGCCGCTTCAAACCACTGAAGGTGTGATTGCGGATTGCGATAATGTTGCTGTCGTTCGCGTAAAGGATCTGCAAGTTTTTCCGGCCGATGAACGAGTGAGAATTCAGTTCCCCGAAATTGTTCCCATCGAGATAAACCTCCGTTGCGTCCATCGGTAACCGACCCGGCAGGGTTTTGTAGCCTGAGCTGGAACAATCGACGACATTCGCCGACCAGGACTGATCGTGATAACACGTGCAGTTCGTCGGACATGTCATCTCGCAATCGCAAGCATCGAAGTCGCAGCAATGGCAGAGAGCGAAGCAGTGCGCCTTGTATGTGCACAAGAATTGTGAAGATTTTGCCTCCAACAGCGGTATAAACGACTTGTGACGATCGTAAGGTAATCTACAGTAAACGGACTCGAGATCCATCACCCTCGGATGCTGTCTCAGCGTAAGCGAATTGATCCTCTGCAACCACTCCGTGGTGCAGTCGCATATAAAGGGATTTCCGCCGATGTAGAACGCCGGAAGTTGTCTGTTAGATGGCACCGGAGTAAGCTGGAACGCTGAGAGGTTCATCTTGATAATCAGATTCGCGTAGAGATCCACTCGAGTGAGATTCGTCTTTGCGAAGAATGTTTGCGGCTCCACGGAGGCTATCAGGTTATTGTTGACGAACAGCAGCTCGATGGAATCTGGAATCGACCGAGAGTCTATCCTCGTTAACCGGTTAAATGACACATCGAGCGTCTGCAGATTCATATTTCGTGGCGCTACGCCAAGATCTTCGATAAAATTTTTATGTAGATCCATCCATTGTAATTTTTCAGGCAAGAAGCTATAATCGAATTGCGTAATCATATTGTCAGACATGTTTAGATACAAAACACCGGGCGCGTTTATAAAGATGCCAGACATATCCTGCAATACATTTGAATCCAATCGGATCGCTTGAAGTGCTGGATTGGCAGCGAACGCACCATTCTCCACGAATTCAATTCTGTTCCTGGCAAGATTTAAGATTTGCAACGCCGGCAATTCCACGAGATCCTCCTGCGTGACGTTAGTGATCTCGTTGCCGATCATCCTCAGTCCATAAAGACTTGACATTCCTCGGAAACCAGGCTTATTCAGGCTTCTGATCTGGTTCTCGCCCAGATCGAGGGTCCGCAATATCCTCATGTCTTTTAGCGCCACTGGTATGCTGTCAAGATTGTTGCCGGACAGATTTAAATCTTGCATGCTCGAGCAGTTCCGAAAAGCGTCCGGATGAATTCCCTCAAGCAAGTTGGAGTCCAAGGCCAGCAGCGAGAGCGCGAATAATCCGTTCAGGGAGTAGGCGTCAAGATAAGTCAACCGATTGTGAGCTAATTCTAGGGTGTGCAAGTTGCTCATCGGCGCGAAAGTGTCCGCTGATATCGAATCTATCTCGTTAAATTGGAGATTTAAAATTTGTAAGGTATAGAGATCTTTGAAGATTGTCGTATTTAACTTGCTAATTCGATTATAAGATAAATTCAGGAGTACGAGGCGTATCAATCCGGAGAATGTTCCCGAGTCTAACCACGAACTAGTCAGAACGTTCCTTGACAAGTCGAGGGTGACTAGTTGATTCATGTTGGCCACCAAACCAGACAACAGCGCACTGATAGAGTTGTTTTGCAATCTCAACTCCTTCAGTGACTTGCTCGCATCCCGGAACATCGCCGTCGGCAAAGCGACGATTTTGTTCCCAGATAGGTCGAGGTTCTCAAGGGATCTAAGTCCGTGCAGAGCTCCGTCTGCTACCATGGAGATAGCATTGCTGGACAAATTTAATACTTTGAGACGTTTCAACGACGAGAATCCATTGATAGGCAACACGGAAATTTGATTATTCGACATGTCTAACGATTGCACATCCAGAGAACATGGAAGAGGAGCCGGCGTGGATTCCAATTGAATCCGTCTCGGATGCTGTTTCTCAGATATTTTTTCTTCAGTGACATCTTGAAATCCAAGTTCCGTAATGTCCTTCAACGAATTCCACGAGATGTTTAAAGTTACTAAATTCGACAAGGGGCAAAATAGACGATCCGGTATTTGCCAAATATTATTCCATGACAGATCAAGTTTTTCAATCTGCGGCGTATTGTCAAAAGCGCCGCTTTCCAGTTCCAAACTGTATTTGGTTTTGTGTCCATTTAGTGTTCTAACGGTCAGATTACGGAGATCGCGGAGACCGCTGAGTAGCTTGGCCGGCCAATGCATCAACTTGCATCCGGTCAGCTTCAACGACCGCAGCCGCCATAAATGAAGGAAGCTGTCCACGCTGAGTACGCCATTGTCATCTTCCTCATCGGAGTCCTCACACACGATATTCATGGAGGTCACGTACTCGCTCGTAGCCTGAGAAAAGTTCGTTCTGAGCGAGTCGTTGCCCGTGTAATGATGCACGCAGGTGAGCGCGCCATCCTGGTGCAAATCCCACGAACAATAGTCCGGTAAATCGAGCTTTGGCGGTAGCTCACTGGTCACGGCGAGCACGTGGTATACTGGCACGAGCAGGCAGTAATAAGCCAACGACAGCGACAACGATCTTCTCCCGGGACCTTCGTGCCGACCGACGAGCCCACGCATCTTTAGTGAACTCGTTGCCTGCGCTTGGTACCGGTTTTCTGCTTCCTAATCATCACACGCCGCGCGACCGCGTCACGTTACCGGTTATTGCCCACTGTGTTAGGCGTCTATTCACCTGGCGTCTTTCTAGCCTGGCCGAGACGTGTTACTAAAAACTGTTCGTTCTTGTTCGGTCGTAGTATACGATATCGACGTATATACGAGTCACTCCGATTCGATTAACTGTGAGCATTTACGGACTGACATAAAGTGCCCACATAAATCAAGAATTAATCGGTTTATCGGTATAATTTTCAAAATCGTAATTATTATCACGTAATTTTAACTTGTATCCAAGATTGTTTACACTATTTCACTTGATTTAGAGCATAGGATTTGTTCGACGCGGCATAAATATTTTGCACGGGTACGGATGTTTCTTTACAGGCAAAAATAAGCTACTCTATTGTTCGCGACGTTCTCTAAATTCCGGATTCGTCTCGGAGTTTATTTAGTTCTTTGAAGACCGATCGACAGTGTTTACCGAGTTGCGTCACGTCAAAGTCGTTTAACAAGCATCAACCCTGTATCAGAATGTTATCCACTTACGGTGGTTCGCTGACAAACTAATGTCGCGTCTCGCTACGATATCCCGCATTCCGATCAGAGGGACGTGCTCTGTTATCCGCACGACATTGACGTCTCGTGCCAACTCCTCGAATCGCGTCCCGAGATGTGCCATTACAAGATCCCGCACATCACACTATTTCCTCGATGTCGATGTCGAAGCAAATACGCTCCGATTTCTCGATCAGGGTCCATTGATAGATCAGCCAAACTCCAAGATTTCAGAAGATGAGAGAAAGAGAGAGAGAGGAGTCGTTGATCAAAGAGAAAAAGGAACGATAAGAAAAAAGGATGATTTCACGACCTAGGCTATCCGCGATAACGGCGACAAATATATAGATCGGAGTAGAGAGATCGGAGCAGAGAGCGTCTCTCCCTACGACAGCAAAGACCGTAACGTTCGGTACGACGGCCACCGCACGACTGACGAGCAAGATCTCCTCGGCATCTAACTCGACGCAGCGTCCACCAATCGTTTCTATCCCCACCGAACCGGTGGCGGCAGCACTCACACACATAGCGGCGGCGAGCGGCGGCACCAAGTGAAGTGAGCACGCGCCTACCGCAGGACCTCGGGGTAGGACGAGGATGTCCTGCGCTGGCTGCGTTTCGTACGCGAAGCGGCGTCTTTCTTGCGCGTATACGCGCGCCCCTCGGGCGCGTAACACACGCACACGCCCGTGCGCTGCTGTGTTACCATTACACGCGATCGACGTACAGCAGACTATTACAGACGTGCGGCAACGAGCGTGTAGAAAAGAGGGAAGAGAGAAGAACGAGCGGACATTGCACGCAACCTGTCTGTATCTTCTCGCCGTTCTCTCGGTTGGTCCTCCTGCACAGGGCGAGACCGGGGACACGATATCAGAAAAAAAGCATCGACACTTTACTCGTTATTAGAGCCGGCAAAAAATATCGATATCCGTGCCGGCATCAAAAAAGGAAAATATCGATGAATGCACTCGCATCGACGATGCGAGTAAATATCGAGAAAGTAAGGAGATGGTCCTATTCTCGCGTTTCAATTTCGCGTGTAAATACTCGATATGGTGTGTGTTTCTGTAAATCTAAATTCTACTCTAGTAATTAAATGATTAAACAGTTGTGTGTTGTAAGACTATTTTTAATACATTCTAAAGATGCAACGTTGCTCAACGTTTGCTCTACAACGCAATACCGTTTGGTAAAGTTGAAATCAATTTCTGTACTTATTCGGCTTTTCTCGAATAACCAGGCAAAATGCAAAGCGACAGTAGACAAAAGACGTGGATTGGATGCACGTTTGAAACTAGTTCAAGCGTTATATGAATCGTTGTGGACGACGACAGAGGGACAGCGGTGTCTTGCGCCGTCTTTACCAGTCGTTTCCATCTCGTTCAAGATCTCATTCGAGAAGAAGACCCTTCGTCTGTTCATAGAACTATTCCATGAGAGAGCGGAGAACGCGAGCACGTCGCGCGCTCGTTTTCACGCATACGCAACGTATACAGCGTCGAAAGATACACATAGGGACGTTGGCAAACGATCAAACGAGATAGAGAAAAGGATGGGTAACCGGCATGTGCACGACTTTACAATTCGATTGCCGAACTTGCACGAAGAATCGCGAACTGGTCTTTCCTTCTCCTCGCACCACGCGAAACGCGACGTGTTTCTTTTGGACCTACGATATTTGAAGCATCCACCCTGGCATCGACCACCAATCGTAAAAAGGTTTCGATCAATTTTTAAGTGGCCACCGAACCAGCACTACTCTCTCTTCCTGTCTCTCTTCTCTTTCTCTCTTTTGATCTTGTTTCTCATTCCCTTCCATTCCATATCCTCGCCCCCGCTTCGGAAACTAACAAACAACGTTCGCCCGGTTTCTCTGCCGTCGTACTCTCGATCTGCAGATCGCGGCAGATCGAGAGAGCTCCAGATACGTCCGATGCTCAATAAGCCTCGCTGATTCATGCTCGTTCGGCCGACAAGCGACTTTCGACTTGATCGATGGGAACTCGAAATAGTTTGTAACTTGGTGGCTACGGTCGCGCTGTGGTTTCGACTTCGCAGAATATATTCGCGCACCTCGCTTCGCTTCGCCCCGCTTCGTACTCTTGTCCCATGTGCTTCGCTGGCTGCAAAAACGGCAGGAAAATAATAACGACGACGTGGACGTCGTCGGGAATGAAACGGACACGCGTCTGCCTGCCTGCCTGCCTGCCTGCCTGCTTGCTTGCCTGCCTGCCTGCCTGCGCTCCGTTCTCGCCCTCGAGGAAGCGGGCATTAATTCATATTAAGTGTCACTTAATCGGGAACTTCGACGGGAAATAAGCGTTGGACCTCATCCTCCTTCTCTTCCCCTTCGCGTCCCTTCTCGTTCCATATCGGATGTTTGTACCACGATATGAAAGACGAATCACCCGCTTAATTGATGCATAGGTGATAAAAGAGACGTGCTGTATCTTTCAAAGGGTTCCTTCCGGAAAATTGTGACTTATTAGCCATGTAGTAAATTCGTGGAAGGAAGATTGTCCGTACAATCCTTCCTTCGTCTTTTATAATGAGCAAAACGTGACTCAAAGCAGGGATATTTAATCCATCTAACGATATTTTATACTCCAATTCTTTACGTTAAAAAAGACAAATTGTCTCCATCTATAGAAAATCCATCTATAGAAAAAATGGAGTTTGAGAATTTGAAAAACGAAAAATGCAATTTGCTTCATTTTTAAATTAATTTTTTTTTTCATTCAAACGAGTTATCTCTATAAATTTAATTGCTAATGAGAATAATAATACAAAGAGAACGTCAACATCAAATGTCACGCGCATTTATCTATAATCTCAAATTATAAATTGAAAAAAAAACACACTGTTCATATTCATATATAATCTATTAATTATCGCAAACGCAAGAATAATCCCAAAATATTTAGAGCTATTTTTGAGCAAAGTTAGATGTATCTTAACTCATAGCTAAACAAACGTTCGTAACAACAAAGTAATAACAAAGCAATTACATTTATCGTTACGACTTATTTCGCGTATGTACACACTTAATTCCTAATGTCGCGTCGGAAAAGATTCCTCGAACTGCAATTAATTTGTCGCTCCATTACGCGAGGATTCTTCTGGAAGTCACATTTAATTAAAATCGTTATAACGGCGATCGTGGATCGTTATAACTCCAATAATAGGCGCCGTAGATATCCAATGAGTTTTCCCTCGGGCAAAGATATACGCAATCTTACTCGGATGCCTTCTAGAAACGAACCTGTTATTTCTCAGCACACGTCTGCTTCGTTATCAACTAATGTTAGAACAGACTCGCAGTATTAAAAACGCTTGTCGATTGTGCTATGTGCCGTACCTTCAAAATGAAACTTGCCACAATCGCGAAATATCCAGTTACTGAAAATAAATCCAGATTAAGTTCCATAGTTCCATTTCCTTTCAAAGAATACAGTAAAGTTGTAAAATTATAATATCTATCAAAATTAAAGTTTAAAAGATTTAAACATCAATCGATATCGTATCTTCAATAACCATAGCAATAACAGCATTTGAACGAGAGACACGTACATCTCACTGTTTATTCTGAATGTCACTTATAAAATTTCTATTTTGTGCTTTATAATAACACGATATAAGTTTCTCAGAAAGATTTCTTTGCAATGAAAAAATGATTCTATACCTTGCTGCTTCGCATTAAGAACTTTCCTATCCGATTCGGAAATCAATTAGTGGCAGATTTAGTTTCCATGTAAGAGGTGAGTCGCGCGTCACCGATGCGCAATCTTATCGTCCGGAATAGCGCCTGGAAATGGCGGGGAAAAAGAAGTTTTAATTAAACCTAGAATAAGAGTTTAATCGAGCAAGAGGGATTAATTGCCCGGGGGGGATTAAAACGACTGTAGGGTCAAAGGGAACTGGCCAGTCTCTTCCGCGCAGCAGTATCGCGACTTCTGAAATACCTCAGGCAAAGCCATCCGTATAAATATGCGCGTGAAATCTCGCTGTGAATGTTCTATTATGTCTAATTAACGGGACGCCTGACTTCACGCGCACAATGAGTGCCAACGTGGGTCCCGCTTTTCATTTTCGAACTATCTCGTTCTATCAAATTCTTCTAATTCCTGGCGATCCGTAGGCGAAACGCGGCTTCTTTGTGCGGAGCACGCTAGAGTGAACAACGGCGATTTTAAAAGAACCTTGCGACTGACTCTCTCTCTCCCTCGTTCTCTCATAATTCGAAAGCTTCACTAGCGTTGTCTCGAGCATTCTCTTTGTATATTATGAATTAACTGTATAACTCTCGCCAGGCTACACATATTTTTTATCATCTTATTTTTTTTTTTATCGAACAAATTTCATTTCGCGATTCCCGAGAGACCGCACACGCAGCTGATGAGAGCGTAAAAATAGCCAGCGAATGGTTTCGCGAATCATTTTTAGCTGTACAGTCGCCGTCAGATTTTACAGAGTATTGTTCGATATATTGGCACCGTGCACAACATATACTATGTCAAACAATAGTATGCTTTACGGTGATTCGATTTATATCGGATTTTTTGCCGTGTGTTACACATCAGGCGCGCCGTGTGGCTACGGCATGTCGAAGTCTCGTGCAAAATAGATTCGCGTCCGTTTGCCAAACAAGTCTATCACTGCCAACGCGAACGGAAAATACATAGAGCGAATCCGTTGTTAGTACGATGACACGTTGCGTTTAATGTTTCATACGTTTACAGTGTCTCGATGACACGACGGTGTTAAAAATTTATTTACATATTTCTTGGTATTGTGTGCCATGGAATCCTGCAGCGTGTATGTAATTTATCTTACATAAAAAGAGGATACAACTTTCACTTTTTTTCGCAATCGTTAGTTAGGAGATTGTCTTGTTTCTACACGTTCTTATACATTTTTCTTTGTGGAAACCAAAAATTATCATAATAATGACGCTACATTGAAATAAAAAACAAAATTCTTATTCACATTTTGTTATAAAATCGCTGTCAGTTATGCTTTAATAATTTAAAAACTGATTCAAAGAAAAACTATCCAACTCTAAATTAATTCTTAAATGATTGAAGCATAATTGACAGCGATTTCATAACAGTGTGAATAAGGATTTTATTCTTTATTTCAATGTATTCAATTTTTCCTTGAGCGTAGCGTTATTAATTTTTAGTCTCCAGAAAAATACATTGAAAAATGTAGAAATAAAATGATCTCAAACAGTCGCGAAAAAAGTTATACTTTCTTTTATATAACGTAAATTATATGTTAAAACCATTTTTTAATTTAAAATCCAGCTCTCTTCACAAAATAAAATGTTACGGAAAACACAATAACAAACAAAGAGCTTTTCAGCTACAATCTTTTTGAGATAAATTCAGGATTAAATACAAATAATAAAATTTCAATCTTCTGCAGTTAATTTCAAGCCCTAATTTAAGACTTAATTTAATTTAATTTTAATTTAAGTCACACGAAGGTGTTTAATATTGAGTAATGGAAGGTAAGAAAAACGTCCCAATTCACTCTAAATTAGTCAAAGAGTTTCTCTTCTACAAAGTACAAACGTAATTCTTGAAACATCTTACGTATCTCTATTGTACTTCGGCAATAATTTGTACGTATTTAAATATAATAATTTTCGATTATATTTCGATTAACGATTAGCGAAGAGATTTACGATTCTTTTTGATAACTCATTTTATGTGTGTGATATCCGTTATTAATTTTACATGTCACAAAATTTTACGGGAGCGGAAGACATTAGAGAGGTGGTAATAAAAATCTCTAAGCAAACATCACGGGAAATCGCCGATACGAAAGCAATCGGCAATCAGTTCGCGACTGTCTTTCAATAACGAAGAACGCCCGATGGTGGTATTTACAATTTATCGAAAGTTCGTGACGCGCCGTAGACTCTACCGGAAAGGGAGAGCAGTAAAGGAGAATTGAAAGCTCCGCTCGGTACAATAAAGTATCGGAATTTACAGAACGACTCTCCGCGACCGTACTGTGCCGCGACTTTTACTTCTGAATAAGTCGAGCCGTCGCGACGCGTTATTAAAGCGTATTCGAGTATTTGCTGTTTCAATATGCAAATCGGCGGGTGCGGTGCCCCGCGGGCGAAGAAACATCGTCGTTCTTTAAAGAAAAGAATCGCGCGAGAAGGGATAGCAAATATGGACACGCGAGCGCGCGCGACGTAATTCCATCAATATCATTCCTTTTAAATTTGCAAGAGAAAGAAAGAAAGAAAAGGAAAGGGAAAAAAAGGAAAGAGCGAGACTTTAAACGTGCAATTTCGCGCGCGCGGTACACAAGCGGAAAGTACACCGGCGAAAAGTTTCTCGAAAAGGATAAAAGGAACTGCCGCGGCCAACACTTTCAAACGACCGTATTTCGACCGGTATTATCCGCGAGGAATGAGAGAAGAGAAACGAACTGCCGGATGCCACAAATGAGACAGGCACTTCCCTCCCGAAGAAGCCCGGGAGTTCTTCTTAAGGAGATTGACCATCAACGTCGAACTCGCAGTCCAGAACCGCAATGCCACTCAGCGGCGTAGACACCGATCTGTACACCGTTCCGGGTCTGCCGGAACGGAACGGTGCACAGAAACTTTGATCCCACCTTAAACGAATCCACGAAAATTGCATTGTTGTTACAGCACAATTTGCCCGCGTGCCGACTATGACCTCATATTCGCTAGTTTCTGCTGAACTTCTCGCTGCCGAGGGTCGCAGTGGCAAATAGCTATTTAAGTTTGGTCCCCATAAATCCCATTAGTGTTATAAAAATTTTTATGTACTTCATTAAAAGCGCAGCAAACGCAATAAGTGTTCATTTTTATCCAATTGGAGTACCATGTGAAAGAATATTTCTTGTATTTCGCGTTGTTGAGACAAAGTTTCTCATTATTGCTGTTAGTAATTTAAAATTCCGTTTAATACTGAAGCGTGAGAAAAAAATTGCGTAGAAATGTATAACTGAAGAAATTTGTGTTATCGAGATAGAATTTTAAACCGTTATATGCGGACACATGTATAACATTAATAATCGATCGATCGCTTTTTTCTTATAGCAAATAAGAAGGGTCACCTTGTTAAATTGTCTTATAAGAAAAGAATAAATTTTTAAGAGATGGAGCCACGCGTAGCAATTTTTTACTGCAATTCAATCATTGTAATTCGGATCAATTCTGAGAATGATGCTCTTTTTGTTAGAACTGCGCATCCCTACACCAAATTCCAACTGTCTACTTTATTCGATCGTACATTTATCTGATTTAAATCGATTCCTTCGAGTGATACAGCTCGTCCGAGTTTTCTTTTCTGACGCAAACAAACCGCAGACACGTACATATTTTGTTACAATTAAAATGAATAGAAGAAATCCCAACGATTTTATCAACTTACTATTGTCTATCTTCTTATATGTCCAAGATAATAACATATTTTCAAACTAGATACACTCAAACACATAAATTCGATTGAAAGTTTTTGTAAACATTTTCATCAATATATATATATATATATATTTCATACTATAAGAATAGCATAAAATTTGTTCAAAAAATTATATCTTTGATATAAAAAATTGAATTTATATAAATCAAAATTTTGATATCAAAGATAAAAACATAAGATACATAAGATATTTCCTATTAATTAGCACTGGGAATTAAAATTATTTCAAAATTATTTCAATCTTTGATAATAAAGAAGTTTGAGATTACATTAATTTAATAGCTTTGGTTATTGTGTTGTATATAATAGGATTTAAAAGAATTGTTGTGCTTTGAATAGACAGTTTTCAATAAAATTCTGCATTGTGTCTTTTACTTGAGGTAACGTTTTCTTCGGCCAATCTTTCCAACAATTCAGAGATTGCGCAGCGATGCGCGCAAATCGGACTTGAACTCCGTCGGAAGACGACTTTTTTTCGTCACAGTCATTCTAGATCGTTAATTTGACGTATAGAGAGAGAGAGAGAGAGAGAGAGCGAGAGAGAGAGAGAGAGAGAGAGAGAGAGAGAGAGACGTATAGAGTCCAACGTCGAGAATGCAAGTATAGACCGTATGTACGTGGTGCGGTTTCAATGCGGTGGAGATCCCTTTCAAGTTGCACCGGCAGAACCTGAACGACATTTAACCGGAAACTTGATATCGGTGGACATTCATCGTTGTGAGTTCTTTCAATTGATTGTGCTCGGTACGACAATAAGGATCAGCGACATCGTGGAGCGTATATCGTGGGGTGGAAGAAACGACAGTAAGCGCTATAAACGCGAGAAAACGGAGCGGAGCTTGTCACTCTTTGTGTATAATCGTGTCATATTGTGTCGGACAGTCTGAATATTTCGATTTATCACCCATTCAGAAGTACGCAATAAAATCGAGAGCGTATTGCATCGCAGATTACAAGGAAGAAAAAGAAGTAAGGGATACAATAAAGTCCTATTAATTATCTCGATGGCAAAAAACCACCGATTTTGCTGATGACTCCGGCTTTTAACTATCGGAGATTCGCATGTCGATCGGTCGAGCATGTTCGGCTTGAATATTCAAATCGCTTTTCAATGCGAACGCTGGTTGAACGATGTTGCGCCTCTATCCGGCAGGACGTGAATCAATGAGCTTCCATTATTATTTACTTCGGAAGATTGATCATCCCGAGTTTTTAACGTTCTTATCAACGTCCCGTGGTGAGCGGCGAATATCGAAAGCTGCCGAATTGAGGCAATTACCCACATGATTTATTACGTGTCGCGACAATTTCTCATATTGAGGCACGCATTAAAGATATATATTCTCGTAATATTATAAATATTCACTAGAAAATATTACATAAACAGTTTAAGTTCAAATATTATTTGAAATAAAAAATTTCCATCACAAATGGTAATACAAATATGGAAATACTAGAAAGCTAATTTTGAATTCAAATTACTCGAGCCGATTGTGAATTTAAATTTTGCGATCAATTTGTTATAATATTCCAATATTGAAATGCTGTTTAATAAAAATCTGTTTTTACAGTATTCGCGATTACATATTTACAAAGATTAAAAGGGGGTTTGAATCACATTACATTCTATGGTTTATATTACAATACCATCGTGACTATAATAACGTGAAGCAACGTTGAATTTATGTAATATCTTCGAACATGATCTCAGCTACATGAATTGCACATTGGAGTGACATCACTGACGTCGTATTGACACTTGGATACCCAGATGTCGATACTAGACGCCTATAATCTGATTCATAGGTAATAGTATGAAACTTATCATGAATAAATATTCTAAAATCTTTGCATTTTTCTCTCATTATTCAAGTTTCATATAACGTAAAGATATCACATATTTACTGAGAGAGAAAAATAAGCCATAATTTTTATGATAAGCCATTGTAGTGTACAAATTCGAGAGTTGTTAAATCTTTCAAATTTCGCTAGAAATAAATCGATACTGTCTTATAAATTTCACGAGCCTTCGTTTAAATAAAAATAAACGCCTGCGGCGCACGTAGCAAAGTTTCATTAAGTTTTCGAAAAGCTCGCTTAATGTTTGTCTTTGAAAGAACTACTTCGCGGGACAAACAGACCGTCCCGCGAGGATAAAATGAGCTGCACGAAGCTGCAAGGTTTTTCTACATTTTGAAAATGTAAAAAAGTATCCTCGGCGACACAACAGTGCTTAAGAAAAAAACAAATAGCATAAAAGCTCGCGAAGATATTAAATATGGAAAGAAGTTACACTATATTTATACGGCTTGTAAATGCGCACGTACATATTTAAAAAAAAATTCACACGCTGCATTTTATACACGCTTTTCTGTCTATATTAATTTATATGATTTGACACGCGCAGAATTGTGTTACACATTTCGCGTTTGTTAAATATAAGGACAAATGGCAAATTAATATTAAAAGAATAATTGTGTTCCTACCAAATCCATTCGGTGAATCGGATCTTTTAATAAATGAAAAATGCCTTTGCAACATTAAATATAATTAATATTCTTATCTAAATATAAATAGAGCAGCACGAAAATTTTTCAATAATATTATTGTTTAATTTTTTTAATATCTAACAATTACATGAATGCTATTATTTTTTTTAGTATTACTTACACGTAACTTTATTAATTTTGTAGTTAAAAACATTTAATTTATTCGAAAATTTCAATTTCCTCGTTTAACGCTATTCTAATTAGATAGAAAGGAAAACACTGAAGAACAAACTGAAAATGTGGTTGGCGTAGTTAAAAGCGAACTTTCTTCGATAAAACGATCCAAACTCCAATTCGGTAATTACTCTTCTCGTTTTATTAATAAACTTAACACTTGTTCTCCTTTCATCGTCGTAATCCAACGCGATGATTGACCCCCCCCCCCCGATATAGAGTTTCATGGACAACAGAGACTGTCGGAAAGTCTATATAGAGAGATCGCGCTATACTTAGTAAAATATCACTACGCTAATTGGCTCGAGTTTCCACGGATCGTTTTTAATTACGCGATAAATGATTTCGCGAGCTTTTGACGAAGATATTTTGCGATGCTCAATCTTGCTTTTCATGCTAATACAATGACGACAACGACGACAACGACCATAACGACGACATCGATGGCGCGGATGTCCGTGTTACGATACAGACTGCTAATTTTGAAACAATGGCCCATCGGGAGCCTTTGTTCTGCCGTAAGGTAAAAAAAAAGAGGAAAAGGAGAAGAGCAGCAGCAGCAGCAGCAGCATCAGCGCGCGCCAGCACTCGGCATGTTTTCGTCTCGCAGACTAATGAGCGGCGTGTCGCGCGGATAACGCGGGGAGCGACTAATCTAATATCGAAGCGAAATTACGCATAAGGGATGCAAATCCCCGTCGGTCCTCCGCCTGCTCTCGTCCGTTGGCGCGCGTCCTAATAAACTCCTTTCATTAGAGCCACCCCACACCGTGCCACACGCCGAATGAACAAACTGTGCAGTCGTAACACTGCCTTGGCGACAGCTGTGGGACGAAGTGGCTTGCGCACCGGTAGTCTCTCGGCCTCTCGCGGTTTTCTCTCCGTTCGATGTCCTTGTTCGTTTCACCCTGTCCCTCGCTCTTTTCAACTTTCTTCCTCTTTCTCTTTCGTCTTTCTCTCGCATCCTCCTGCGCTATCCATGTTCGAGTGTCCCTTTCTCGCAGCCGTCGACACATTGGCGTATCTCATTCTTCTTCCCTCTCTTTCTTGCTTTCTTTCTTTCTTTCAAGTTTACTTCTTTTTGCCCTCAACTACGTTACTGCGAATCTCCGCTGTGTCTCCGCTGTCTCGCTCACATTCTGTTTCTTCTCCGCTTCAGTCAATGATCCTGGTGTCTCTCTATCCTCATTCCTCCCGAGGTCTTTATTGCGCCCACGCTCGCGAGTTACGCCGCGAGCTGCAGCCGCGATGAGTAAGAGCGCGCACAGAATTCTCCGCTCGCTACCTCGCTCTTCAGTCGAGTCGCTGTGCCACCGACCGAACAAATATCAAATAAATGAGACGACTGTACGAAACCTCGACGTTTTAATTACTGGTGTTTAGTCGCGGCACACCGGGAGTCAAGAGCTGTGGCCTCGCTTCGCTCATGTCGCTGGTACTCCTTCTTTTCCTCTATCTCTTCTTCTCCTCTCTCCTCTTCTTCGAAGAACACTCACCGCTGCTGACGCACCAACGATGTTCTCTCTACTTTTTTCCCTGAATGCCGTCGTAATGCCAACTTCGCCGCATCTCAACACTAGTCGACTTTTGGATGCACGTGTTTTTATTACACGTACAGTTCATTATACCCGCCCTGGAAAACTGACCTCTTGGAATGCACAACAGCACGCGAGGCGCCAAGCCAAGCTTTCGTTCAGTTGCGCGCGCGCGTGCGTGTGTGTGTATGCAAGTGTCCGTATATGTATTAACACCGCGATTATACAGAGATAACATTTCGTTGGAGATGGTTTAATTGCAAACTGTGAATTCTGCATACTCTTGCGAAATACAATCTGCATCGCATTCCATAAATAAAAAAAGATTCTTTTGGAAAATAGGACAAACACAAATGGATCGCACACTCGCGTTATTTTCGCCAAGATTGTTTGTCACGCTTCGGAAATATTTAACGATCAGAGCGATAGTACATATAAGCAAAAATATGGAACATATTGAATGTTTTCCCCTAGTTATAAATTGCTCCATGAATTTAGTATTGATTTTCTCGTAGAAAAATATTCGGTTGAACGATATATTCAGCCTCCTCCCGTAACTTCATTTGCAAATTAAATGTTCTCCTATTTATTTATACCACATAATTTAGTTTGCTAATTTTTTTTTTCAAGAAAAATTTTTCACCAAATATCAACTTTCTTATATTTAATTTTCGATATTAATTTTCAATATTTGGATAAATATAACTTTAAAGTGAGGTTCTTTTAACTGTAGGTAAAATCTACAAATCAACAGACGTAGTTCCATAGAGTAGTTCCATCTTGTTGAAATTGGTCAAATAAATCGTAAACGAAGAGAGGGAGTAATAATTCCGAAACACAACCTCTACTCTAAGTCTATATATCTTTTTTCGACTATTGGCATTACGGTGCTGTGAATCTGCACAATTTGCAATGGCGAACTTTTACGCTGTGTTGTTCCACGGACATCAGTCATCAGGGAACGACGCGCTTTCTCGCTGGCCAGACTATCATGTGACATTTCGGCATTGATAAACGATAATAACATATTTCAGCGGACTGAATTTTTTCGACGGGTTTTAGGTGCGAAGCTCGCGGTTAAAAAGCGTGCGGAGAAAAATACGTCATAAATGCGCGATGAGAACTCGATAATTAAAAAGAGCCATGCATATTTCAATACACGTAGTAACGGGACCGTAAATTCAACATGACAGTTTGAAAATGATGTGGAACATATCGGTGAAATTTAGTGATTTGTTATGTTTTATCACTATGTTTACAGAATTTTTTTTTTCTTTTTTTTACGTAGGTTTGCATAGTACGCACCCTTATGTATCGCAATTTATTAGAGATTCTTTTATTTTTCGTGAAGATGCGTTTCCGGTACTGCGCAATGTAACTTTTCAAATTCCAGCTTCGAAGAAAGCTTCCAATAGACGTCGACAGCTTTGCATACAATATTTCGAGTATGTCTAGACTGCGAGTAAACCGCGCAAAGTACGAGAGAAACTTCTTCCTTATACTTGCTGCTGAGTCGTCACCTGCTGACTTCGATTTGTCGCGGTCGCGAAACAGCACTTAAAAAGAACAAAATTTTTCAGAAAACGATAAAAATATATTTTTGTGGAATTGCTAGCGATGAAGATTCTGCGTGAGGAAAAGTGCGGAAGAACATCGAAAAATAACGAAGAGCGATATTGACGTAAAATAAAATCCCGTTAAGTTAATTGCAACGATAAAAAGATAATCCTCAGCTATAATTAAAAGTGTCATCGTGTAGCTAGTCGCTTACACTCTTGTCATATGTATGAAATTGAATGTATCATTTCCTTCTTTCGCTAATATCGATCGTGGTACTGTAGAGTTGCTTCGCTGCCCTTAATAAATTCCAGACAGAACGGCGGCACTCGCGACGTTATACGAACAGACGGGGAAAGTTCGCAGACGATAACGTCGATAAGATCTCGCAGTAGACAAAATCCATAATTAAGGCTGGCCAGAAGCTTACAATTACGCGGCTCGGTGGATCCACAGCGAGCTGAAACTACGCTGCTCTGTTCTCGCCGCATCCGGTATAACGTTGATTTACCTTTGTAAAATTAGCACTCCATTTTCAGAATTTCAATATAACTATAATATTATAGTTCTATCCACTTTCGTAATAGAATTCTCAAATCATTCATACGTTATTATAGAATTTTAGCGATTAAATATAAAATTTGATATTATATATGTATCTCATATTGTATACATAGCTTGGGGAATGCCAATTTTACATGGTTAAAATGGACTGCTAACTTCACAAAGGTTATAGCAAATCGGAACCGAACGCACGCAAAATCGATAAGTACACTGCGTTTTAAATTTAAATTGTTAAATAAAAGCTTACATAAAAGGAACACCAATGTAATTAATTTCGTTTCCAGCTATCGAAACAATTCACAGCAACGTAAAATAAACAGCAAAAGTAGAATATATATTTATATATTAAAAAAGCAATTATGCTTGAAAAACTATTAAAAAAATAAGTGCAATATTTTTATGGCAATTCATTAAACAGTTAATTAAAATAAGTTTTGTAAGGCTAACTACAATATTATTTCCTATGAATAAAACCTTTTTATACCTGTTCATGTATTTTTTGTGCTACGCGCGGATCTAAAGCGCCCATTGAAAAATCTGCCACTGGCAGAGTATGGAGCGACCATAAAGCGATATTAAATTGATATAGAGAATTATTTTTATTTTCCCGGCAAAACTTCGCCGCCGAATTAATTCAAATCTATGGTCCCGCACTGCGTGTATTATAAAAGTTTCGGAACGCAAACTTCCTTCTCTCCTCCCATCGCACCATCGCCTCTGCTATCGTCGTCGTCGTCGTCGTCGTCGTCGTCGTCGTTGTCGTCTCGTTCTCTGTACGTGCTCGTATATATGCAGAGCCTCATAAAACCGAGCAGGACTTTTTGTATTCATATACGTGACTGCAACTTTCAACAGGAAGGGTCGAAAAACACGAGTTAAGTAGATTCAAGGATTCAGTGTCTCGCGGGGTTGTTTTTCTTTTCTGGTAACTTTACACATCAAAGTGCAACCTTTTCGCGAAGAAGGCGCTCGATTGAATCTATCTATTTGTCGCGAATGTGATTGTTTTATTTTCTAATTATTATTTTAATTATTCTTTTAAATATGTAATTGTTCATTTAAAATAATTAGAATATTGTCAGAATTGTTATACTATTATAGTGAACTAAAATTGAACTAAAATAAACCATAATCTCAAATTTCAATTGCTGAAGATGATATTAAAATCTGAGAATCACTATTACCAAATTTGAATTAGAAAAACTTTCTTTACCAGACTTTACACTTATTATCGTGCAAAATATAAAGGCAAATGTAAATGCATGGCCACGTGTGAATTTATAAAGAATCGGCAAATTTTTCAAAAAGTCCGAAAGTTGTAACTTCAAAAGAACAATTGAAAAATATCTTTCCGAATTCGTATCTCGTGCCTCCTACTTTTCTCATTCTCATGCGATAAGAATAGAACCCAATGTCGGCCAAACAACATTAGCCATGTTATATTTTTACGCGATGCGGCATTATTTTTCGTACAAAGGAACAATGAAAGAGTGCGCACGTCATTCGGCATATAAATCAGACTTATTTATCCAGTTACAAATAATATCGCCGGACGATAGGCAGCGGTTCCGGCGATATTATTTGTGGAAAATCCAGAGATGGTGATCGCGACTGAATTCATACCTCGCCACGATATTGACTGTTTGCGCGCGAGGGTTTAATTCCGTATTTCCGGCGCGGAACCCATACACGCACGAACGCACATCGATATCGACCGATACGGTCGATGTGTATTTGCACGGCGGGGCGCTGTTTTTTATTATATAAGCAAACAAAATATCGTTAAAAAAATTTCGTACGAGCGAATATTTTACCGATCGGAGGATGTTACTCGGAATTGTAAGCATTTTACTTCCGAGGAGCTTGGTAAATTAGAAGCTTTAACGCATTTAAATTATACACCGTCGCGTGAGCATTTGCCATGTTTATTCGCCAGCGAACGGCAAGGAAGTCGCATACAGGGGTATAATTAAGAGAAGTATTTACTTTGTTAATAGTAAACGTCGCAGATTAAATTATTCGTGCCGATCGAATTTTGTATTTACTCTTTCTATTGCAAACGTGGCTCCATTCTACATATGATATAGATATAATATTTTCTCATGTGCAATAAAAGAATAAATTCCGAATCTAATATAACAAATTCGGTTTTAACAAATCTAGTTGCTCCAATTCGGTCGAAAAATTTATATCTTTTTTCTTCCTGTAAAATAACTATTTCTTTATCTGCTTTTTTAAAATTATAATATAACATTAATAATATAACGCGTAATAAAAACGTTGGAATTATATAATTATTCGAAAATTCAATAATTTATGTTCTATTGCACATTTCGCTGATACAAATTTTTAATTCTCTCATTTTATATTTCGTTGCATATAAATTATGTATATGCTAATTAATTTATTCTTTTATTTACAGAGAATTTACAGACAATGCATAAAGAAATTATTACGTCTTATTATGGTTGCTGTAATGAACTTAGTTTCAGTAATGAATTCAGTTTGATTATATTTTACTTAATTGTTATATTTTACTTTAATAATGCAGAAAGCAAGAGCTAAATATGAAAACAAGCGATATGCAAAGCAATTTCGCGGATATTTCGGTAACTAAGGATTCGGTTATTTAAGGTTCGCGAAAGGTAGGAAAAACCAATTTGTTGCTCATAGCATACGCATACGCAGTCTCGTTTTCTTCGAGAAGTTGTTGAGTTTTGAAAAAGCTTGGCCAGGCAGCGGGAGTGGAGACCGGCATATTGCGGAAGCTGTCGAGTATATTTATGGTACTCGGGGCATTATTTGTGCGTGGAGAGGGGTCCGTTATAGGGACGTCGAGTGCATCGCTAATATTGGCACACCGTGCCGGCGCTTGGTTGAGCACAATTGGAGCATTGTGTAAGTACAGACTGCAGCCTCATCAATTACGCGTTCAATTAGCAGAACTCGAGCGAGCGAGAGGAACTGAGTGCAGCCTAGACGTCGTTGTCTCGAAAATCCTTCGCTGCACACAGAAGATCTGGCCGTAAACGGTGGTCTTAACGTTTAATTAATTACCGTCGGGTGCAAGCGGAGCTTTATCGTCCTCTTTGCCGCAGAATCGCCTCGTTATCGACGCGTTCGCGCGCTTGAAACCCCGGTCACGCACTTATCGGTATTTCCCGGACCGGAGTGGAACATGGCGTGTACGTGACAAAAGATCGTAAGAAACGAGCATTTCTTCATTTCATTACGACCGTATGTGGGAAGGCAGGATCCAATTTTGTTCTTATCGATACGATACGAGTAGTTGTAAATAAGAAATGTAAAAAATGTGTAAGCATACATTCTTGACAATTTTGCGCCTTTAAAATATCGGTACTTCAAAAGGACCGTCAGAGAACAAAATTCGTAACTACTCTACAAGGATATAATTACCGTTGCAAATTTCTCCAATACATTTGCTTATTTGAGAGTCTTGGACATTTACAAATTATTTCAATTATGTAGAGTGCAGAATATATTGCCAATAACAGTTTTGTGTCGATTGCATTATAATACATGAAATCCGCGTGTCCACCGTCAGAGTATTAATATAATAAAAGCTCTATCTCTCTCTCTCTCTCCCCCCCCCCTCTTTTTCTCTTTCTCTCTCTCTTTCTCGTATTTCAATTTCATCCAAATCAATATCGGAAAGCAATATATATAATATTATTTCTCCTCGTTCTATGCACCATTCCAAATATGAAACTCGCCGACTAAAATTCGGGTGCGCATTCATGCGTACAATAGAATGATGGAATTCGCCATTTTTGCAAGAGTCAAAGCGCTGATTGACAAAATCAAGTCCTATCGGTTTTAAGCTTACTGCGAGCGTTAGCAACTGCAATTAATTCGACCGGTGAAATTCCATCGCGCAACGAATACTGCCAAGTGCGCCAATTAACGCACGATAGACGACCCGTTCTCATCAATATCGCTTCGCGAGAATTTCGTCGTGTTTCGAAAACGAATTGTTCCATCACCGTTATCGTAGTCGTCATCGCTGCTACTGCCATCATACCACCGCTACCGACCATGAGAGTAGTAATCCGAGAATATTAACCGGGTCTATTGGTAACAATATCCCAAGTCCCGGTAGTGACTAACTGATCAAACATAGCCTCCGGGTTGAAGCAACGAAAAGAGATGGAGGGTTCTTTCGAGTTTTTCCATCCCTCGGTAATATCATCCGTTGATGTATCACGTGTGCGCAAAATCGTCACTCGCCCCAACGTCGGTTTCGTATCGCCGTCGTATATGCATGTCCTAACTCTTGTAGAAGAGTAGGTGCACACGAGTGACGGGGACGTCTACCTCCTGGTGCACTCGGCGGTCGAGGGAGGATTGCCAATATTGAACGAGTTTCGACGCGTTTATTATCGGGAGAACGAAGCGGGCGAAAGTAATTCTTGATTTATTGCCACACGACCGTCGATATCGCGTAGCTGCCGCGGAATTTAATCGCAATTAGTTCCGGCCTCTTGTTTCCTCGCAAGCATATTCGCACGCTGTGCAACAGCGTGCGAATAGACTCGCATCGCACGGTATAATTAACAAGAGGGCATTAACAATAATAAGTTTTCTTTTCGATCTTAAATAAATTTCTAGTGTATTATATGATTAGCGAAAAAGAAATGATACGTATTTCTTATATGTGTCATAACGCAAGTCTAAAAACATATCCCTTTGAAATTAACTTGATAGCTTCGATCTTAATTGAATACGTTTCACATAAAATTTTACACAAAGTATATATTACAAAAAAAACATTTTACATAAAATGTACTTAAATTTTTTAAAATATTTACTGTACGATTTCTATAACATCGATCAACAACAAAAAATATCAAATTAATTTTTAAATTCATTTTAATTTTTTTTTACTAATATAACCTTTCTTTTTCTTTTTTATTTCGCCTACAGGATATATCTTATCAAGCTTATTAAGACAGGTCGTTGCAAATGTTTTGTAAATATTTCCTTTGTCTGGGGTCTTTCTTATTTTGTGGTTCGTATTTTAAAACACCTACAGTTTTTAATGCCTTGACAGTAGATTTCCTGCGATTATCCCTTTTCTTATGTCTGCTGTTAAAAGGGGAAAGGGAAAACGTTCTTAGGATTTTCTTAAAGGAGTGAATGAGCAGTAATAAAGAGACCTGCTAAAAGCTTGTTTAGGGACCTGCTAAGAGCTAGAAGAACATATAATAATATATGCAGAAAGCTGCTAAGAGCTAGAGAAATATATGTATAAATGTATAGATAGAATGTTTATATACAATCTCCAAGTATTCCAATAAACTCATAAATGGAATTTAAAAACTTGTTAAAAACTAGAGAAATATAAATGTAAAAATGTAATTCAATCAACGTGATACAAGCTTCATGAAATTTATGAGTAATATCTTTATAAAATATGGTAATTACAAGATTAATTCCAAATGGATGAAATATAACTGTGAAAAGAGAAATGCAAAGAAAGAAAAATTAAATTTACATAAAAGTTTAAGAACCTACAAATATATCTTTGACGAAAAAAGGAAACATATGCAGAGATCTAAACAATAGTCATTATCTCCGAAATGATGACAGATGTAGCAAAATGCCACAGAACCATGTCGATTCTTCTCGACAAAACCTACGAGAAAGGTTCTACGCATTAAAGCCATATTTATCATCGTTATCGAGAAAGCGATCCTAACGTCTAAACTTTAAGGTGCGTAACTTTTTTTTTATCAGAGACAAAAGATTATCGTGAAGTATAAGAAATAGTGCAGAACTAATTGTTTAGAGATTTATATCAATCATCTTTGAGAGTTTGAACTACAAAAATACGAACTAACTGATCTAAGTTTTTACTATAAGTCATTATGAGACGAATTATACTTAATAGCGAATTCGAAATTCATCATTGATATCACAAAGAAGGAAAGAAAGGTTTTAGTATCGTTAATATTTCACTTTGGCCAACATTTTACTATCTCTCCGAGATCATAGATACGAACAGAGACTTTCTGACTTACAACCCTTTTTATAGTGCAAGGGACCTGCAAAAAAATGCATTCTAAGATACCGCCGTGGCGTCGTTCCATTGGAATTTGGATTACAGGTTGGTATCTTTATTGCTACAACGTTCGCATACAGAAAAATAGCCGCGGCAATAAAGGTACATGGTAAAAAAGTGCCAACGATGTGCGCACGACTCAGTGTATATTATCCATATAGTAGAATTTTTCATTGTGATATCGAGAATCGATGGAATTTAATATTAGTTTATTATATAATATCTCTGAAAAACAGAAACGGTGAATTCTTCGCGAAACAATTCCGTCTTCGCAAAAATGGCGTACGCAGTTTATAATGTTCACAAATTTTGTATTTGCAAGTTGTACACTGTTTATTTTCGTTTGCACGATGCTTATTACTTCTGCAGATGCGGAGAGGATTTAGTGTTTTTCGCGCGCTTGACAAAATGCAAATTTTCGAGAACGTAGTATTATTTAGGTTTTTACATCTCGACCGCGACAGGTGGAAAAAAATGTGAAAAATCCTGTATGAAATTTAAAAAGTTGTCAACGTTTCCTCACACGTTATACACGGCTAAAATCTCTTACGCGTTACAAAAATTTATTTTTAACAATATTTTTTATCTCTAACTCTACGGTTTTTAAAAAATAATATATGTAAGTGTGTTAACGTTGTAGCATTCATACCATAACGTGAGCGGTGTGAATCTGATTACAAAATATACCATGTGAAATATATAAAATGCGTAAGTTTTCTAATTACTCTCCCATTTAAATAAGTTGAAACTGTGCAAATGTTTTTATAATCTAAATCCAAAAATATTCATATATGATTATGGAGCAGGATTACGGAACTGTCGGAACAACGAGGAATGCAATAGATCAAAAGGAGATGTATTCGCGTATGATTTAAATAAAAGATAATCTTCGCTCGAGAGAATGTGCTCGAGAGAATCCACCACATCGTTCGGAAATACGAATGATGTAATAACGGCGCGACGACATTTCCAACGGAGTCTCTTTCGTCGGTGTGTTATTTCGAAAAGATAGCGAACTTGGCGTTTTCCGCGAGCGAGAGACCCCTTAATATGACAATCATTCTCGAGGCCAGCTGACGCGCGACAAATTCTCGGCACGAAGAAGAATGAGAAAAAAGTACGGATTAAACGGGGTCGAGGGCATTTCTCTCGAGCACGAGCTCACGGCCACAAATCCCTCCGGCGACGCTAAACATTATTTCAAACGACGGTCGGCGTTCTACTCTTCCGGCGCATCCTGACGGTCCAACGAGCGAGGTAAGCGCTCCGTTATGCTCACTCCTCTTTAAATTCATACAAGACAGAGTTCTCTCTCTCTCTCTCTCTCTCGCTAGCTCTCTTTATTGATGGCGGGACGCTGAAAGCATCACGTCAGAACTGATTCCGTGATCCAAAATCGTTCTTCGCAGAATAGAAGTTGAAAGTCCACACGCTCACCGAACATGGAGAATTAGTCCTGACCGTACTTGAGCGAGGGGCCAACAACAAGTGGTTGTGTCTAGTTAACTCGCGGAGTCGTTGTCGGAGACAGTTCGGAAAGACATCCGCTGTCGGTGAAACAACACGGATGGCGCGTTGAACAACGGCCGGCACAAACAATCTAGGATTTAGAGTATCGATTCCTGGGTGTGTCTTGGACTCGAAACAGATGTAGTTCGCAAGTGAAAGAGCCACACACAGTCCGTATCTCTCTCTCTCTCTCTCGCTCTCTCTCGTCTGCGAGATGAGACTGGTAGAATAAATCTTTCTTTCTCTTCTTCTCGTTCTCTCGTTCTCTCTTCGGCAGAGTTTACGAATTGTAATATCAATATCTGTTCACCTGTTGCCGTGCGCAACCCAATTGTCGGTTTGCTGGCGTGTATTCGCTCGGCGCATTTATTCTGACTTAATGGAGCGCGAGCTGTGCTTCGCGGGCGTGACGATACGCTAGGGAGTAAGAAAGTGGCTGAATCGTTCGGTTGCGAAAGCCCTTTGGTGGTATTAATGCATAATTGAATTCACTAATCGATACGTATTACGCGTTCCCTTTACAGAACCGCATTGAGTTGTGATTGAAGAGAATAATTAGAGACTAAATCTCTGTCGAAATAGTCAAATATGCATGATTGAGATACAATTATTAATCGGACAAAATACATTTCGAATGTTGTATTATTTATGTAACTGTTATTCTAATTGAAAATTAAATTTTACGTTTAAAATTTTGACAAATATCGTATATATATTTGACAATCGTGTTCGTTTTTATCTACAAAGTATTTCAGTATTATCTCACAAAAAGTATCTTGGATATGAAACATAGTAAGATTCGAGAATTCATGTAGAGTAATTTAACAAAGGAACTTCAATTATTAAACACTATAATTTTCTGTTGAAAGTGGCGGAGCGAAAAATACGCTCCATATTTCGCCTTACCGCCTTGGCGCATATTCCGCATTAACTCGCGGACATGAACACGCATAATTCTCTCAAAATGTGGCGCATACAAGTTGTCCTCGCTCGTGATGGTAGAGAAAAGGTCAGGAAGGAAGTTGATAATTTTACGCGAGTGAAAAGCTGCGAGACGGTCGCGTGCGCTGGTGGATGATTTATACGTATTAAGAATTACAAATTTAAAATCATGCAATTTCGTTGGTAATGCGTTGTAAAATTGTCGGAGACATTTACCAGACATTCTAATTCCGTTGACACATTATAAATACGAGACATAGTCAAGTAAAAGCTTGAAAAGTTGCTCATTGAATCGGTACACATAAACATTTGGCATAATTATAAACTCTCGTTAAAGCATCAGTGTTAATTAACGATCAAGAAAACGAGTTTGCAGATCTGGTCGCGTTCATTGGCTCGTTAATGAAAAATAAACCAACCCGCGCAGTAAATAATACTCGATTCCTCGACGCTCACTCGGTTGAGTCGAGTCATCGGCCCGGAAATATGTCGCATCGGTCGCGCCATCAGGAGTTAAATCCTGGCGAGAATTTTATTTCCGAGATCCCTCCATTCGAGCCGCGACGCGCGAAACTCCATTAAGTACGCGGGGAAAGGCGCAGGACCGATTGTTCCTTTCGGTCGAGTGAAAAATTTCCTCGCCTCTTCCTAGGCGCCCATTCGAAAAGGGGAGGAATCTCCTTAAAACGAGGCAATCTTCACGATCCGCCGTGAAATTACAAGGAGGTTTCGTAATGAACATTTTACTGTGCATCCAGACGAGATCGTCCCTCCGCTGGCCTATAGTCACCGCATTAAGTTTATCGCACTTCTCCTCTCGCTTCCCTTTTCGCGTAGTTATCGGGGTAAAATGCCGATGGGCAATCCAGTGGAAGACACGTTAACATGTACAGTCTGACGGTACTCGGAGATTCACTGAACGATTGTTACGTCGTGAACAACACTCGGTCTATTGTGAGGTGCTCAACCAGCAAAATGTAGAGATAGGTCTTGACGGTGCCATAAAGTCATTCGTGCGCTACCACCCTATCCCTTTCTCTCGCTGCAAAACTGCGGCCGGCACTTTGAAAGGGAAATTCGACCAGCACGGCGTCGACAAGAAACCGGGTGAGACGTGCTGACTTAGCTGTTACATAATTTTCTCGAAGAGCACCCGAACAGGAATGTCGGCAGCGGATCGTTTAATTAATCGTCATCGAAGGAAATTCATTGTTCGACGCAAGTTGTGTGATCGTCACCTTCTGCCTAATTCTTGTATAATCATCAATTATCGAGATAAGCATAATGTTTGAAAAATATTTACATACAATATTTACATACGTTGAAAAAATATAATCTTGATTAAATATCGTTTACCGTTCGCGTCATTTACATTGGCTTATCGAAAGGCACGCTTAGCCGGCTGACAATGGTGTGATACATTTTGCTTCTGTCAAACGAGATAATGCGGCAGCTGTCGAAAACGAATCACTTTAATTACGAACGGCGTCGACAACACGGGAACAAGTATTTTTATATAAATATATTCAATTCTACCGATTTGTTACAGGCGTAAGCAAAATTCATCATTAACCCGTGAGTGTTCGTGTCATGTAACATATGTTGTTTTAAACTGAAATAGCAAATATCAATATTCCAGAACCACAGGATGTCTTTTCAACGGCAGTTAGCAGAATGATAAATTTAAAAAATTGCGGTTGTTTTAATAGCTTGACATTAATTGTTACAGAATTATTAAATTTGGAAAACAAAAAGTTTCCGATTAATTTTAACTAGATTTTATGTTAACAGAAATTTAATCTTTCCATTACTTAATTGTCATATATAGAATGATCCGAAATTCATGTGAATTAACTGTATGTCGGAATACAGGACATGAAACTTTATGTTTATGCTAAAAGAAACAATTTTTTCCTTTTGCAAAATTGCGTCTAACGAGTAGTTTTTGTAGGAGAATAAGTTGAAGTTATACGAGTAAACGCAAAAATTATTTATCGAATGTAATTTTACTACAGAAAAAGTTGTTCGTTTTAGCATAAAAAACAACTTTTTTCTTTATCAAAATTGTGTCCGATAAGTAATTTTTACAGAAGAGCAGATCGAAGTTAACAAATAAGCGCAACAATTACTTATCGAACGCAATTTTGTTTGTTTTAGCATAAAGTATCATGTCCTGTACTCCAAATTCGTGAATTGCAGATGATCCAATATAATATCTAAAATTGAAAGATTATGACAGATACTAATATTTCAACTTTAACTGATTGTAAGAAAAAGATTGTATTCTACAGTTATAAATTATATAGATCTAACTTTGTAAGAGAATCTGTATACGTTAAATTTTCAATTGTTAAAAAAACTTGAAAGAAAATTATTATTATTTATATAATAAATAAATATTAACTACAATATTTATGACATTTATATGTACAAAATGTTTTACTTTAAATTGTATATTTTGAAATAACTTACAATCTCTATTTAACAAACAAATTGTGATTATCTCACGTAATAATCCGGAAATTAAAATTTTATTAAATCAATTTTTCTGCTAGATATTTCATATACAAAGATTAGAGAAAAAAAATTTACTCTAGAAAATTAAATGTAAGAGTAAACATTTGTTCATTTGCAATATTTCATATGATTTCGAGAAAATGACTTGTTTATTTCTCAAGAAAATGCTGATAGTATATTTATGCGTTAGACAATTTCATCATTTTACGAATTCGAATCCATCCTAAGTGCCCTTTGTTTTTCCGTGCAACCGGCAGCGCATCTCTTTTCGTCGAGATGGATTTATTTGCATTCGTCGATATTATCGGAATTCGCGCGATCGGTTTTCCCGTCAGTCTCACATTTCGTTCGCTTCGTATTACATTTCTTCACGAAAGAAGCTCCTTTTCTCCAAAGGGAAATCAATAATTCCGGTACGGTTGCCTCGTGTTTACGCCTATGTGCGCAAACGTGTATTCTCAGCTTCTGCAGATAGCGTCGAGTCATCCTGTTGCGAGTTCGGGAATGGAGCATGTCATTGGCTCTCCGTCGAATCATTATGGTTGCTCGTAAAAAAGAATGGACTGATAATATGTTGGATAATCTACCTACTCGGCTCCTTTATAGCAAAGAATAGCGCTTGATAATAGGAAATCGATTTACTGCGTAGCTTAAAGTATCGCCTCACTCTTCGCGTTTATAGACAAACCAAAGTATTATTAGTGTACAGTTATTCTCGTCCTTTCTTCCGGCCAATACACTCACACACGCATATTATATATTATATATATAATGCAATTTCTACGAAAAATAGTTTCCGCAAACTCACCGGCAAATCGGTTCTTGTTTTCGAAGCGCGCACGTCGAACGTATACGAGAAAGAGAACAGCACGAACTACGAAATGCTTTATGTCGTACGACGATGTATTTGCAACGATCGGATTTGACCTGATTTAATGCAATATACTAGACAAGTTTACCATTTCAGTGTTTATCGAGAAAAATCTGATGAGATTTTAGCAATGAACGACGCAACAAAATTTAAGAAAGCTCCGAGTATAAAAATCATTTTCTATGAATTTATACTTTTTTAATTATTAATAACTTATTTATAATTTTTTCACAATAAATATCAGACAATATCAAAGTTCATTTTTCTGTAACATTAATGAAGAGTTTTATAAATAAAATTATTTCGACAGCTATGTATGTAGCTAAGAAATTTCAATCTTCTACGAATTTTAAGAATTTTAATTTGAAAGTAAGAATTTTAATTTTATTCTTAGACTCTAAACTCTGACATTTTTTTTTAAAGCTTTATCGTCAAAAAGTTCCAAGATGCAATTAGCAAATACGAAGTAGAAACGAGATGATCGTTTTCTCTATTGGGATTATCGAGAGCTAATCAATTTCTCATTGAGCAGAAGTACTGACGGGAATTTATCGAAGTCACGACGCTTCGTATTTGTTCTTGCGATCAAAGAACCGAAGACAAAGCGCGAGCTTCAAAGCCGATTACTCGGGATTGCGTTTTGCTATTGCAATTTCCTTCGCGTCTGAGCGCTCGCGTTGTTCTCATCATTAGTGCCAATACGTCTGAATAATCCAGGAAATAACTACGTTGAATTCTTAATAAACGATGTAAGCGACAGTTTATTTCTCTTCCTGTCCGAGAAATATGTTACTCCTTTGTACGAGTCAAAATGTTGTGCTGTATAAATTGGTTGCGCGAGGGTCGAACTTTGCTCTCAATCTCGCAAAACTAGTGAGAGAAAAGGGGGGGGAGGGGAGGTGGACGCATTATTGATTTTCGGAAGTTCATCTAACACGACATGAATAGAGTTAGGCGGACTTAAGGGGTTAATCTTTAGCAGTCAATTTAGAACGCAGAGAGGAAGTTAGATAAAGTCCAGCGCTCTCTCGCCTGCCGTTGCTATTACGCAGGTAACTTCAACTGACTGAGACAGCAGTAATCTAATTACATTCAATACCGTACGTAATTATTGTCGCCAAACATGGTTAATATAATACAAAGCTTCATCATCAGTGAGTAACGTCTATGGTATTTTACTCCAGTCTATTTATTCCCCCCCCCTCCCGTAAATTTTTATTTTTTCTTTAGGTAATCGTATACGAATATAACCATTTGATTGTTACTTTATATACATATTAATATATGTGTCAATATTTTTTAAATAAAATACTCAACAAAAGATAAAAATAGTTCTTAAAGCAAAAATGTAATTGCAAAAATGCAATTGAAAATTTTTAGATGATATAGTAATGCCTGAAGCCAATAAGTAAAATAATTAAAATTTAATTTTTAAGTGTAATTTTATTTTATTTTTTCGTATTGAAATAAATAAATTATTTATTTCAATACGATTTATAGGGAATAAAAAATAAAATAAAATTACACTTAAAAATTAAATTTTAATTATTTTACTTATTGGCTTCAGGCATTACTATATCATCTAAAAATTTTCAAAAAGTTTAATATGCTTTGATATATAAAATAATTCACGAACGATTTCCTTAATAAATAATTACTTTTTGTAATCTCGGATATCGGATATCGCATGCTTTTAAAAATCTATTTCCGTTTTTCTCTGCAATGAAAGGGGTTTTATTATAAGCGCAATTAATAAGCGTTATTTACACTTATTGTACAAAAAAATTTAACACAGATTTTTCAACGCGCTATCTCCTATTTGACATCGGCTCAGAATCAGTTTCAGCGATTACCGTTGAATTCATACGGATACGTGTGAAGGACGTGACCGAGCGTATCCCCGGTCTCACGAGAAAGCCACTTTAAATTTGGGATTGACTTTAACACGTAGCCCGAGCGTTGGCGGCATAATCTATGCGCTCAAGTTGCATTTAAAATAGAAAAGCTGCTTTAAATTATATTATCCACGAGAAACGGGTCAGCTGCTGTTGCGACGCGACAAATACCGAGCGCTACAAATACAGCCTTATGTAGCAGCTTACAAGAAAATTCAGCAACATTAAATCGCGTTACACCGAAATCTTATTTCTGCCTAGCACGCGAACGAGCCACTTGGCGTGCCGCGCGTCCGGGCCTCGTCTCCGTCATGAAACGACTATGATACAAGCAGGCAGGCAGGCAAGCAAGCAGGCAAGCAGGCAGGCAGGCAAGCAGTCAGGCAAGCAGGCAGGCACGACGCCCTTTCCTCGTACCCTTCGAGGGAGAGGATCGTAATTAGTCCTGGTGTAAACTCAGGCAGGGCGTCCGTTTCACATCCGTTAGAGCTGTCTCGGTTGGGCGTTGCTGACGAAAACCTCAGAACCAAGCAAGTCGGACGGTGGAGACGTCATGATGAGGAGAGTAGAGAGAGAGAGAGAGAGAGATTTCGTGTGATGTCGGTCGAGGGATAAAGAGCGACAGATAGCAGCGGCGGAAGAAAGATATATTCGATGTTGGATGAAAGAGAACGTGTGCGACGGAGAAGAAGCAAAGCTGCCGACGGCGAAAGGGTACTCTCCGCGTTTCGGGAGCGTAAAGGGAAAGCGAAGGGGGCGAGGAAGGTTTACGCGGGACGAGTAAAGTGATTGCGAAAAGGGGGTCAGAGGGAAAATAGGGTACGATGGTTTAATAGACTGAGCCATGATGGATGACGCCGGATCGATATTACTTCTTCTCACTCGTGGTCCGAGTGCCTATCTACCACGCCACGTGCTCGAGTATTCATGGCATTTTGGAAGCCGCGGTAGACCGTACACGATATACAGCCCCGCATACCGGACATTTTCGGCAGCGGGTACACACGCGCGCCGTTCTCTCTCGCCGTTATTACGCGAATTCGTCTACACGTGAGAGACGCCACGGGCAAGAATTCGTGGTAGCGTCGTGGCCGTAAGGGCGGCTTGCGAACCGCGAGAACCCGCAAGACGTAAACTGAAGCTAAAGTCACCACGCGGTAAGTACGATTCTGGCGGATAGTGATCGCCACCTCATGGAATTCCTCCAGGATAAGAAATTGTCAGCGACGGTTGCCTGGCGGCTTGCGAACCGCGATATTTCCCGCCGTTGCATTTCGAATGTCGCCGAATGTCGCCGAATGTCGCCGTTTTATTCGCGCGAAGAAACGACCGAGATTTATGGGTGACGATGAACCCTAAAGTAAAAGGGGCAATCTGAAATTTACGCGGGTCAGCCGATCGATGGTCGATAGCAGTGGACCGCACCCACGCCGGACGTTTCATGACATTGGCAGATCTATGGGGATTCGAGGACATCCAGCCATTCCGAATACGCGACTTTTCGATCGGTTATTTATGTCTTAGATTTCCACAAATATTTAAATGCATAAAAATTTGTCAAATACTCTCTAATTTTGCTCTCATTATAAAACTATCTCAAAACTTTCACATATTACAGATATATTGTATATTGCTCTTTAAATTTGAACATTTCAATTTCTCTTGCCAATATCTTATTTACTGGCTGCGTTCTTTTAAGCCACGCCCGAAGGCAGCCGGAAGGTAAACTTGTTTATCTGCGAAGGCGTCTCAATCGAAAGAAACTGGGAGTTTAATTCGCCAGAAGACGGGATATAATAACCGAGGTCTGGCGCTGAAAAAATATTTGTCCCCGTCGTAACGCCAGTTGCATTCGCAGTTACTCGGCGACCTAAGGAGAGGAAGAGAGAGAGAGAGAGAGAAGGGAAGAGGAGAGAGTATCGTTCCTGAAGTTGCGCCGCCCTGGGACACTCTCGAAAGGGGTATGACCCGGGGCAGCGCGGCGGGCAATATAAAGTTACTCGAAATTACATCTGCATATTATTTCAATTTTGTAGATTGTTTAACCCCGGGTAACGCCGGATACGAGGAACTCCCGTGAAAGTTTTCTTAGGATAATCTCTTAGGTGGCCCCCGCCGGGGCTGTCTCTCTTTCTCTCTCTCTCTCTCTCCACTCCTCCCCCCTTTCTACATCGTAATTCGCCGCATCTCATTGGCCGTCGGAAGAAATTTGTTGGTCCCTCTGTCTAAAATTAATTTACTAGCTGCCGTGGCAGAATAGGCGAAACCCAACGAGCCGCGAAGCGAATAAATAAGTGCCGACGTCGACTGCCGACGTCGATGCAACGACGCTGCAATTCCCGCCGCGCTCGCCGCGATCCGGACGAGGCGGAAAAAAAACGTGCAGGAAAAATGCACGTCATTCGGCTGGGAGTTTTCCGCGATAAACAGCGCTGAAAAACAAGTCGGTCGGCGTAAATCGCGAAAACTTTATATTAGGTATTTTGAATCGGCGAAAAAACCGGGCTCCGCGAGTTTTCCTGCCACCCGCCACCACCCGCTGTGATAGACTCCCGGATGCATTGGCGCGTGATAAATCGATCCCATGAAACCTACCGTTTGCAAACGGAAAGAAAGTACCTCAAAGCAGAGCATTCGTCCTGTGTGATTTGAACAAATTCTAATCGAGCGAAATGTTATGTTATGGAAAAGTGAGAATTTTCGATAACTTATCATATTTCTATACAACGTGCTCTTTCTTCTTGTGTGAGAACTAATTTGAATAAAAAAATAAATAATATCTGATACTTTATTTTTATTAAGTCGATTATTTAGTTCTAATATTGTCAAATTCAAATTCGATTTATATCAGATTATTTGGATTCAATCAAAAACATTTTATTGAATTATAATATTACAAGTGTAATATTATAAACTCTTTAAAAAATTACTAAATCTTTAAAACCGAAATTTAATATTCCATTATATGAATAATGACGCAGAACATTATTATTATTATTATTATTCAGAAATATTTAATGGAATATTAAGTTTATGTATTTCATTAAATGTTTGTTTCACAATGCGTATAACTTACGTATGCCACGCCCATTCATATTGGTTTCTTCGACGTTATATCAGGGTATTTTATTTATCGCGCCCTATTTAACCGGTCTCAAGAGAAAAAAGGGTGAAAACTCGGGTCCCTGCCGATCTTCAATTTCAATTTGCAGGACGCACACTTATCAAGGACGCGTTGGAGTAGGTGACGTTTGACGGAATAGAGGTACTTTCGAGATTAATTCCCGCACCTCTCAACATTTTGATCGGCGAGATACGACGGTGAAATAATTTCGAACACCTTTGCTTTTCCCCAATCACGGTAAGCCGGAGGTGGTCGGATAAGGCAGGGTGAGCCAGAAAGGGAAAGGAAGGGCGAGGAGAAAGAAAACCGATGGAAGATGGGGAAAGAGCATGGGCAGCGTGTCGTTTGTATCAATTTACCCCAGCCACCCCAACGTCCATCGACTTGCTTCGGATTTAATCTAATGCCACGTCGAGAAGGGTAATTCATTAAACAAAGATCCACGGTTCCAAGTCTAGCATCGCATCGCATCGCATCGCCGTCGAGACCAGTCGAGGCCGCCAGACGTCCGCTCGCCGTTACGCTCGGCGGCCAAAAGTAAATAATTAAATTCAGTCTGGTCGAATTTCGGGCCAGGTTCAGTAAGGGCGCGGTTAATTCAGGATGACGTTGCACATCGTGCCGAGATCGAGAAGGGCCGCGCGAAATATTTACGCCCGACGTACGATATGAAGGGGAGGGATGATAACGTTTGTGGTGTTCGCTACGAACTCATAAGGATTATATGGGACCTTGCTTTGAGGATTATTCTATTCATGTGATCCGATGACTTGGGCGTGCAAATTAAGACGTATCTCAATTTCGACACCGCCGACTTCGGTCGTAATCACAGGGATATTACTCATAAAGGCTCGCTAGTGCAGTAACTTCCGAGATATGAAAATTTAATTTGATGTGCACGATAATCCGCAGTGCACACTGACAAGGTTACTTAATCATCTCGTGCATATAATATGATTTAAGCTTAAAACGTTGCTGGATGGAGGTGCCGGGGTGAATTACGAATGTCACAGCAAATAGGACATTCGATTTTAGAAGTTCGATTTGAGTTGTGCATCGCGGAAATCGCCAGCAAGTACTTAACGTTCGCGCGGGATTTATTGGACGCCCGCTCTTTTCGATTATTTATACGCTCGTGATGCCGGTTGCGGATCATTGGGATCAATTTCATTACCTGGCAACAAATTCGAGGAAAGCCGAATGCGACCATGCATTATCCGTGTCTGCGAGAACAAAATATTCATTCTGAGTGGCTCGTTAAATTCCGACGGCGCTTCCGCGCTACGAAAACTCAGCCAATAGATCACGCTAAACTTCCTGCACGTTCGTGCTAGCAATTCCCTCATCCCAAGCTAAGAGTCATGGATATCCACAGGAGAACGTGTACGAATAGGGGAAGACTTGGTTCCCCTACGCCACCGCAAAAATGTTTTAGACTTCCAACTGTACTAGCTTCTCTAGCCGCCGTATTTCATTCGATGTTCCTCGATGGCACCGCAGAAAACCTGTTATCTTTATTACTTTACTGTCCTTTTTTTTTTCCTTAAAATCTTCTTAAGCTAAGACTCTTACGAAGCTAAAAACTAGAGATATTATAAGTATTTTATTTTATGCGCAAAAATTTTCAGTAAATATAAAATTAAAGTGGACTTGCATTTTTTAATGTTATAAATATCCTTTAATAGTTATCAAAACAAAGTTTTTATCTTATGATACCTTACGATCATATGTATACCCATATTTTATATATCTAACAATTAGCAAACATTATCATTATAATGATTATTATTATGATATCAAATAATTTATATTACATTATTTATATGACTTTCATGATTAAATAATCGTACTTAAATACATAGAATGTCGCGATAGATATGAAATGATAATCTTTTCATCAGAAAGCAAAATATTCACATTAACTTCCACAGAGAATATCGGACGTGTATATTTTTCCTATGTTTTAAAATCTCAATGCAAATATTTTGATAATTACACATCAGCCAAGATTAATTTTGTCGTCTATTGGAATACTTAATCCGTTGAAAAGTCGCAATTATTAATGATCTTGATATTTAAAGTAGCTAAGAAGCTGCTTTAGAGTAACACAGAATATCATCCTATTAATAAAATGCACCAACTCATTCTCATAATATTTTTCGACGTCATCCCACATATTTTTGCGATTTACTCTGTTAAATATATAATGTCAAATTATACCCAATTTGAATTTTTTTAATCATTTTATAGGTCGCCACTGTTTTATTCACTATGTTTACGTTAATCTAACTGAAATAACAGAATTAAACAATTTAACTCAAGAAAATGTATTAAATTTGACTCAAATTCAGTTTACGACTTATCAAGAGGAAACCTACATTAATATGAATTTAATTTACTTTGAAACCAAAGAAATGAGTTGACTTATATTTTAACACACATGAAAGTTAAAAATAACAAAATCTTGTTTAACTCGAGAAATTGGGTTGCCATTGTTCCTTTGATATCTAACAATGTAGATAATTACAAATGCGCAAGCATAGACGATCATTATTTCACAATCTTAATTTCGTATTTGCTTTAATTTTAAGTCCTCGGCAGTTCCTCACAGATGCTAGTCAGAGCTACGGGCAATTATGATAATATCTTGATCCGATAATGGGACACGGTCTTATTCTTACGAATTGTCGCGGGCTTCTCGATGAGAAAAGCAGGCTGGGCAGCGCAACGCCGATTTCACGCTCGAGAAGTCCGGGAATGGAGCTGGCAAAGAGGAATTAAGATCTCGCCGAAGACTCTCTGACAATGCAAAGAAGCTGCCCAAAGAGCAAGAAAGGGACGAAGAGAAAGAGGCAACGCGATGAAGAAGAATGAGAGACGGAAAGTGAGAAAGGATGAGAAGGTGAAAAGTATACGGGAGCGAGAGAGGAAAAGTGAAATTCTGCGAGAAGGAGGAAGACGCTTGATGGTATGGATCATGTAGAACGAGAAACGCCGTAAATCGCGGAAGGAGAAATGGTAGTTCAGGAGGGACATTATACTTGCTTCTAGCTCTCTGTGTAACCCGCTCTTTGTTTATATTCTGAGAGTGGAGAGTGGAGAGGGACCGTTTGACATGTCGCCGGTCGCAAAGACGTCAGAGGAACAAAAGGGGTACCGTCTCTGTTCCTTCTGAATTCCCTATGAATTCCTTTCCTCCCTTCGCTCCGCAAAACCGGCCGATTCGCGTCTATTGAAGTGGCTGAATCGCGATCGCAAGCTGCCGCCGCACGCACGTATAAGTGCCATATCATTATACCGGATAATGAACGTTCGTGAAGTAGTGGTGGGTTAAGTAGCTTCCTACGTTGCGCGAGCCGCGCGATTTTACAGGGTATACGTCCATTCGTTCATCCATTCGTCTCTGTGTATGGGGACAAGGAAGTGCGTGTCTCGATGAGGAGCGACGTGTTCGTGGTTATCGAGCACGCAAGGCGAGATCGCCAAGCAGATGGACGACGAGGGCATGTTTTAGGACCAACGATTTATCAGAATCAAGAGCCTCAGTTACATAAATTGAATATTATCTTGTTAGGCTCTACGCGAATATTTCACACTTTGCATGACGTGCACGATATCTCTTTAAAAAGACTTGTTATAAACTTCCCATCTATTGTTGCGTGTAACAATCTACATGAATTGAATCATTCAAAATTGTTGTAGCGTTTTTACTTTATATTTCTAAAAAATGAAATTTAAATCTGCAATATATTTGAATAAAAAAAGATTTTTTATGAAGATATCTTATTCTATAAAAAATATTGTATTTTTTTATTTAAATGTATTGCAGATTTAAGTTTCATTTTTTAGAATATAAAGTAAAAACTCGTAAAAATGCTACAACAATTTTAAATGGTCCAATTCTTGTAGATTGTCGTTATTTAAAATATATTTCAGATAAGGACTTCTGACGTCAATTCTTCTTGGGATTGAACACAGAGAAATACGATAATTAGACAAGTAATGATTGACGCAAGATTTCGCGAATTATCAGAATACCGTGTGCGGTGGAATCATAAAATCGTAATGAATTTTATGATCGACGTCAGGAACGGAATGAATAAAATCGAAACGTTATGAATAAGACGTCTTATTGAAAAATGCAAGCTATATGGCTGAGTTGAGTCGCGGGTGGATTACTGTGAGCAGTATAAGACTTATAATTTAACTTTTATCGAACCGATACAGAATATTTCAGCATTGCTTGTGACGGTCGTTAGCAATTCGTTTCTTCCTCAAGGCATTCAATAGCTGTTGCTTGCGATTCGCGCGCACGGGACGAGATATATAAGTACGTTAAATTTCTTGAACTCACGGCAATTTCGTACGCCATGTAAATCGATAAATCACAGTCCGCCAATCGACGTACGGGGTCGCGTTTTATTTCAATTTTCTCTTCGACTAAAGGAGCAAACGGCTAAGTTCAACTTTGATATTACGCTGCATCGATTATTGCTGCCTGATATTACATCTGAGATTAATCGAAGTTGCAAAAATCATTGCACATCTGTGTCCATTTTGCGCCTGCTGTATGCAAATTCAGTATGATTCCATATTTGTAAAATAGTCGACAGTTGACCGTAAACAAAGTTGTAAATTGTTTTCCTAACTTTTCATACAACGTCGCGTAAATTGTTCTAAGTCATATTTGTTAAAATATTTTATTTATTATATATATATTGTGTTAGTTTGTCGACAAATGTATTAGAATTAATAATATTTTAAAAAGTACTAATGATAGAATTACTTGATATTATAAAATAAAAAATCGAGAAAATTAGCTAAATGAATCTAAAAAATTAATTTAAATTTATTTTCAAATACATTTTCTGTTTTAATACAATTTTAATTCGACGTTTGACTATATATAGCACGTTGTATTAAAAATTCAAAAGTTATAAAACGAATTTTCAGTGATAATATTCATTAAAATATTTATAAATTCAAATCTATAATATCCCCATATAAAATTTCTTGAAATATCTTCTGTTAATTTTAACTAATTCTCGATTTAGCGCATATATAAAGTAAATTTCAGAACATATTGAAAGTGTACAATAATTACATTCGATGCTATATGTGAGATACAAATATAGATTGGAAGTATCAGTCTTAATATAGTAACAGTATAGTTCAGTATGATATAGTAAATTTAGTTTTTCCCGCTCTCTTATTTTCCTTATATTTACCTTTGCTCTTTTCTTGATTTATCAAACGAACGATAATAATGTCAATCTATTTTTAATGACACCGAATAGAAGTTCAGTCGCGGCGGAAGTGAAGCTGATAAATTAAATATTTAGAAACGATCTGTACATCTCACGTCAGCTTATGATACGTATATGCCCGATGAATCCAGTCGCGCGATATGGATATCATTAACTGAACGTATTACGAATGTCACGGACTTTAACGGCCGGTATCTCGTGTACTCCCAGATAGAAATTAATTATTTCAAGGTAATGAAGTGTCAAGGGAAGGACGTGAGCAGAAGGGAGGCGACGTTGTTCGAAGTTATTCGACGGAGGATATTTCGTGCATATCAAAATGTCGCGAATCAGGAGATATTTCTAATTGCCGGGGTCGCCGCCACCGCCATGTAGCAAATAGATTATCTGAATTAACGACTCCAGTAAAATTAACACTGTATTTCCAGAATTTCAATATTATTTAGTAACAGTAGAATTTGATATTTGATTATAAAAATTATTAATCTAATTTAGTTATTAATATTTATAAAAAACTTTCACTCTTTCTCAAAATTACCTATAAAAAGAAAGAAAATAAGAATCCCTGCGATGTGTTTTAAAAAATATCTCACGATTAAGTCGTTAAATGTAAAGTTTTTAATTCTGAAAACATGGAACATTTTACTTTAGTCAACCTCCCCATTTTGTAATTCTCATACAATAACATCGACACTGTCGTTGAGTTACAGAATAGGAGTGGCGTTTACAAGGAGACATTAAGACGTACAACTTAAGCTTTAAGTCTTAAATCATACAAAATTTACCAGTTAGAAGTGAGAACAATGGACTATTATTGATTTTTACAGTTTAAAACTTTAAGTTTTGCGCCTTACAAATTATAGGCTTATTGTAGGCACCGCTTTAGTCGCAATTTCGATAAATAAGAGGAGGAGGCTCGTTGCAAATTTTCATTGCTTTTAGGAAAACAGTTAGATCGTGGGCGGTGGGATATATAACGCGACATTTCTTTGCAATCACACGTTTCCTAGGACGCAGACATGAAAGCCTCGGATGCCGTTGTTTGTCGAATGCATCGCCGCACGGCAAACGGCTGCCGCATCGCGAAAGTGCATTACACTGCGCGTCTAGAATACGCGATATCCTTTCGCACGCGGCACGGTGGTTCGTACGTGGGCATACAGCCGGCCAATACGTACCGTATCGTACGTGCATGCCGCGCACGCAGCGAATACGCCCGGCAAATTCGTGCCGTAAGTAAAACACGGGTCGGTACACAGTCGGGGGTCATAATCGTTACGAGAACTCGCGACAAGATCTGCCGGAATTCGCCGCTTGCGTTTAATACGACATACACGCGGAAATAAACTGTGAAGGAAAACGGTCATCGTCCTAAGACCACTCACGTATATAAGCATGAGTAAGTCGCTTCGTTATTGGAGGAAGAAAACGAGTTCAAAGATAGGTCGGCGAAAGAAAAACGCTAACGCATCGGGGACCCTTTTTCATCAGCAGCCAGTTTCCAGTCTCACCTCCGGGACGCGAACGAACGATTCTTTTTTTTTATTTTTTTTTATTTTTTTTTTTTTATTACCGTGCCTTTACGAGACTTCTCCTTTCCAGACCAGAGACTCGATTGGCGATCGAACACGCTTTTTATGTGCACGAAGCGCGGCAACGGCAACGAATGCAAAGTGCTTTCGTTTCTATCGCGTCTCAATTCCCGATGCCCATGGATGGCGCGAGCAATAAAAATATGCCAATACAAAGAGAGAAAAAAACAATACGATGCGGAGAATGGCCAAGTATATTGGAATCGAAAGCAGTCGCCCAATACAACCGCGAACATATATATCGTGGTTGAATTCGTAAATAACTATCGATTAATCTATACAATTTATCATATCTAATATCGAGAAAATATCAGACTTTTGCCTACATCTTAAAAATATATTAATTTCGTATATTGAAAAAGAACAATAATTTTTTTCACTTAATACTGTAGAAAAGTTATGTATACAATTTATCACATCCTATTCATGTAACACTTTTTCATTTTCTTTTATAGATTCTCAAAAAATAACATTTTATCATGAAAGAAGTTAACACTCTTTGATGAAATTAAAATCTATTTTCTTGCAGCTAAAGTTCGAAGAAAAACCATTACTTATTAAAACTTCTTAATATAAAGTAAAAAATTTCCGTTAAGTAAAAAGTTTATTTAAAATAATTTAAAAAATAAAGTTTTGCTATCTGCTTCTATTCTTGCATCTTAAATGATTAGAAATTTATAAGTTTAAGTAGTGTCTGTAAAGTTAGCACGGCATTTCAGTATTGTTGATTTTTCGATATTAAAAATATAGAACATTTTGTTATTTTTGAAAGAACAGTAGAACAATGAAAAAGTACTACCGGAACAATCATTATTTTTTGAAAATTAATAAAAACCGTGTTAACTTCACTGACACGTTTAAGTAACGAATATCTTCGGAAATAGGTTATCAAATATCTGATAAAAAAGCATAAAACTGCAAATACGACAATCAATGAATAGCTCAAGTAAATAATCTGCATTTAACATCCTACATTCAAATGCATTTTCCACTTTATGAAACAATTGTACGTCATTACAAGAATGGTTCTGTAAAATTAGCACGATATTTGATTAATTAACAAAAAAAATAACGACAGCAGCACTTTTAGTAACACTTTTATTTCTACAGTTCTTTATAAAAACAAAAATAAAACTTCTCATTTTTTGTACTAAAAATCCAAAATTGAAAATATTCCGTACTAACTTTGCAAATCTAGTACGATATTCGATTGCTTCTCTCTCTAAAATAACAAGAAAAAGGTAAATATTTCCATTTTTGGCTACAGTTCCATTAGTATTACTCGAGTTCTATCAATATATATAATTTGAAAACAAAATTCCGACAATTATATACCGATATTTATATACTTTAAATACAGAAAATTGCACGACACTTGGAGAAAAAAAATGCTAGTTACTTATCTATAATTTTATAATAACAGAACATATCCTACAAGAATTCGGTTTCTCTCGGAAATATAATAATGCACATTTTTAAAACTTTCAGATTTTTCGAGAATCTTTTCGGTGTTTAAAATATAAATTGGCAGGTATAAAATTTGATATGAATCGTTTTAATATATTTAATATATTTAATTATCGTTCTCTGTTCTCAACACTTTTTGGAAGTGTATATTGATAAAAATATCAAGTATGGCACAGTACTACAATAGCACTGTCGATAATATTACATATTCCGATATTGTAATTTTGTGACGAATGGCTTAATCACTGAGTGAACGCATTATCGTCGCTATCACAACGAGGCAAGAGAGAAATATAAATTTTACGTTATGCGAACGGGCGCAAAATGTGCGCAATAAAATTTCGTTACAGTGCTTCACGTCACGGACTAAAACTGTCCAAACAAAATTAATATTTGACGCAATAAGCGAAGCGTAATGTGTATTTTGAAGTAATGTGAAGCGAATTGTAATCGTGCTATGCCGTTATGTCTCACATTGAGAGCCGCCGTCGATTCGTTGATATTGAAATAAACTCCGCGCGTAGCGTAAACGATTTTTTAATATCCCGTGCGTCGACGTATATATGTGCCCGATTCCCGGTTCGCCGGCAATCGATTTTACGACGCGCCGAATGGATTTTAAAATTGTTTATCAAAGCGGTCGAATGCACAAACGCTATGCAGAAATTAAAATCCGCGATTTTAAAAAGAGATGCACTCTATATTTGAGAGTGAAATTTCACTCCCAAAAGTTCCAAAAAAGTGGTAGTTGCGCCATTCCAATAGAAGTGAATTTTTTCACTCTTAGAAAGTGAAAAATCACGCCAAGCGAGAGTCGATTTTCAATCTACTCTCTCTCTCTCTCCCTTTCTCTCTCTCTCTCTCTCTTTTCGGAATGAATAATTTCACTCTTCGCGAGAGGAGAGATTGATATTTCACTCTGATAAATGTTACATTTAGCCCCCTACATCCAATCCAAGCCAATCTTGATGAAATTAGGCTCATTCAACGTGTTTTTGAATAAAATAAATCTGATAGAAAAAAGGGTCTTTCTGTTTCGCGAAGCGAGATATTAATTATTAAAGTTAGACTATTATTAGGTTAGGAAATTCATTCTATGAAGGAGTGAAGTGAAATTCACTCTTGCCGGATGGATGCAACTATCACTTCCCAGTTCCCTTGGAGAAATTTCACTTTCAAAAATTTAGAGGTAGTGAAATATTCGAATAATTAAATATATATATCTAATTTAAGTATTAAAGCAAATATAGCCTAACTTAAACTTAAAATAGTGAGACTTCAGAGAGCTCAAGATTTTCTGGCATAATCTTTGTGCTATTCTCTTAATAAATTAAATCGGCGCATGCTAAAAGAAGTTAAGTCTAATTTTGCACTTTTTCACTTCTCTCACTGCATAAAAGGATATTTTTCCAAACCTGCGCATGAAATAAAAATATCAAATATTGTTTATCAAGCTAACGTTGCTATACTTAACACAAAAAATTTCTTGTCTCCGTCATTTAACAGTAATAGGTGTATGTAAAACTGCAGTTTTTTTTTTTCGATTTCTCAATAATTCAATTTTAGGATTTAATTCCTTTTAGCATGCAACGATTCAATTACAACCATAAATAAATCGATAAATTGGATCATAATCAATATTTAAAAGAATCGAACTAAGTAAAATTCGATTAGAGTTCCATAGGAAGGCTGGAAAGTTGAATACGACACTAGAGGTGACACGTTAATCGGAGACCGTTTCTGTGAATGCACTGCGTCATTGAACGCGAGAAATTATATGGCGAGGAACCCCCGCGTGGAAACGAGTCGATTCTCAGAGTAGGTAGTAGGTAATTATTTTTTAAACATGACGGGAGAAGCGGAGGTACATTGTCTGAGAGGGGTGGGTTCCTGTCGGTCGACGGGGATGAAAACTGTACCGTGCCAACGCACGCGTACGGATACACAGCTTTATAATGTGTTTCCTCATACGCGTGTGCAACTAACCGCACGCACACACACACACACACACACACACACACACACACATGAGGGAGCACAGCTGGTTAAAGCGACGAAAACGAAAGAGTATATAAAAGAAATGTTAATTATCGCATTACTGACTAGCCAGCCATAAAATGTACCGTAGCTTACGGCACCGTTTTAAATGCGTACAACAAAGTAGGGAGAACTCGAAACACGGAGTGTTCCTGCCTGCCTGCGAGGGTGCGACGAAACAATACGTTCGTTTTGCTCAATGAGGAATTAAGCGTAACCGAATTATGGTCGGACCTAGTCAGTGAAGCGCGCGGGAAAAATTGTCTCAATGTTTGCGTTACCGCTAACATTCCCGGCGTATTTGCATTCCGGCCTTCGACGGTTCTTATCAATTCTTTGGACGTTATCTGGATATCCGGTGGCTTGCAATACGAAGAGCACTGTGCAGTGTTGCAAATAGAAACGAAGTTGAGTCAAGTATCGGCGCAAATGGCGTGGAAGAAAGGGTCAAAATAGCGTAATAAAGCAAAATTTAATTTCCAAGATTCGGATATTCAGATATTTTTGAAATTTAATTTTTAGATTCGACTATTTAATTTAAAGAGTGTAGATGATCTCAACTTGAATGAAATATTTGCAACGCTAGTTCAAAGAATCATGAGTCATATACTGAATGATGCTTTGACTAATGTGCAATAAGTACGGTAAGTGCCATCTCGTTTAATGAACGTTTTAATCTTCGTTAATCCGATTACCCAATTCCGAGCATGTTAAACTCCTTAATAATAGAGCACGCTTAAATTTGCATATGATTAATAAATGTTAGACGGATTATCAATTTCGTAATTCATGTTCGAATTACGCAATGGCAATAAAGCCAGTTTCGATAATCTCAATGTAATTTTAATTCTTTGTCAGGAGATAAATAATAACAATTCGTCCTTTTACTTCAAACGTGGCACAATTCGACAAATTAACTTCCCAGATAAGAGGAAAACTTATTATTTCACTCGATAGACAATTATTGCTTAATCAAATAATACTATTAAAAAGAATATATCCTTAACACAATCGAAAGTCTTTTTGTGTTTTGTCATTTTCGTTTCTTTAAAAAAGCTTTTTTGAGTTATAATTTTAACAATTTCTTATGAAGTTAAATTAGTTCACTTTTGATATTATAATTGAAAAGGTTAATTTACTTGACTCATTCATGATAATAACTCAAAAATTATATTTTTTTAATTGTATCACTTTTAAAGTAAGAAAGCGAATTATAATCTTTTCGATTCCTTTTCATTGAACAAATTCTTGAACAGCCTAAAGTAATGTAACAGAAGAAAGAGAAAAAAACAGAGATAGATAGAGGGAGAGATTCGCAATTTAGATTTTAAAATAAAAAAAAATATTTCTCTGTATATAACAGAGGCAAACTGATAGCGACAAAATTAAAAATTCGTTTAAAGTAAATATCAAAATTGTTGATTTTTAAAACATATCAATTTCAGCTACCGAACCATACGAATATGTGACATTCCATATTTTATGAAAATAAAGTGCAACTTGGCGGGATCACCTCGAGCACTTCATAAAATGTCAAGAACTGTCTCTCGCTTCCTCGCCACTGTTTCTCGCTAAGTAAATCTAAGCGAGTGTTTATGAAAGAGCGACAGTAGGTCGGAGCGACACAACAGAGCTACGCTTCTCTGAGTGAGAGAATGAGGGATCTCGACGCGCTTTTACATGCCTGTAAGTAAGACTAACATAAAACAGACCGGCCGGACTTTATTGCCGCATTAGAGCTCGTTTTACGTTTCCTTCATAGTTGAAAGTCAGCGATATCTGAACGGTAGCAGCGGCCGCTTCCGGACACGCAAGCGCACCGTTATATCCAATAGCCAGAGCAATACTTCAATCGGGAGCAATACCGGAAGGAAGGACGTTTTTATGGCGACCGATGTATCGCGATTCCCCTATAGTCCCCTGGGAAATTTAAAAAAAAATCCCAAACCTTACGCAGACGGACCGGACGATAATGGCAACGCGTACGCGGCCATTCGTCTTTCTACTTCGCCGTTGCTCTTGGCAAGCAACGATTCGCGCCATCGTGGATCGCGAAATTTCTCGGGGGAAGACAACACGTATGTAACAAGATCAACGTTCGCGTTCCCGAGCGTTATAACGCTACGAATTTGCTGTGAGTTTGCTATACGAAGCAACATGAACGCCACCGGTAAATCTTTTATTAGATTAATCTTTTTTTTTCTCTCTGCACACATCTCGTTCAATTACTTAAACGGTATCACATGGTTTCGTGCAAATTATCTTTGCAAGAACTAATGTATTATAATATTGCAAAAAATTCTATAAATATTCATCTTATACCCATTTCTACCAAATGTAGATCCATTTTAATCTCGATTCGACTTGTTCTTCATTTTGTTCTAATTCTGAAAATTGGAAAAAGATGAAGAGTTTCGTTGAGTCAAGATTAAAATTAAACTACATTAATAGAAACAGGCATTAATAATACAGTTTTGTCGAGTTTTGGAATTTCTCTTTACATCGCAAATATAAAGTTGGTAATAGATATTCTAACTCGCAATGTTCATTTCCATCAATGTAGATTAAATTTAATCTTGGTTCAACTTCAATATTCGTAGAACTAGAAAAGGATAAAGAGTTAGCTGAAATAAGATTAAAGTAAACTATTATTGATGGAAATGAGCAGATAAATATTTTAGTGTCACGTATTTGCCTAACGTTAATTAGAACTGTAGAAAGACAAAAGCTATAAGTAACAGTCAATTTCATGTGTTTATTTTGATGCAAAGAATGTAGACAAAAGATGTAGATTACATTACGTGACGAGAAAGGAGCTAACAATGGAGCAATCGGTACATGGGCTTCGTTTATATTCACTACTTGATGGTGCGGATGCTCGTAAACCGTCAAAATACAAACTTCCGGTAGACAACGAATGTGCCAGTCGTAAAATCTAAAAGGCGAGACGGTGCTACTGTGGTTTGCGATAGTAATCGCCGAAAGGACAAAGCGAACGGTAACGCTGTCACACAAAATCTCACACTCTCGCACGAAAGTGTGTATTTTGACAGACAAGGAGTCACGAAGCAAAACCCAGGAAGTGTAGCGTTAAGCTATATTCAGACCCGACGCCTGTCAACATCATCTCTGACGGATGTCGACTGGCGGCACGTGCAACAAAAGAGAGCATGTGTATGCGGACGAAACAGCGATAAATGTTCGACTTCCGACAAACAAGTGTGTGAAAACCTCAATCGAGACTTCAATAGTCGATAGACATTATTAAATGAGACGTATATGAAACATAAATGAGATGTATGATAAAGTAAACCAAATACGAAACAATAGTATAAATAAAAGATGTACTTTAATAATTTCATTGGCGTTTTGTAAGGAAAACAGTTTTGCAACTCTTGTAAAATAATTTAATATGATTGGTCTTGCCTCGATTCCTCACTGGATTTAAATGTATAGACTAATCATATCTTTTGAATTTTGTAACAGTTGCAAAGCTGTTAGGTGCAGTCATTTAAAATAACACATATTTCTTTAATTCAAAATAGTCAAAACCTTAAAATAGTTTATTATTAAAAAAGTGAATAAAATTAGCAAAAAGATTTAAATTAATGCACACGTTAGAGATCATATAAATTTATCTGAATTGTAATTTTAAATATCAGAAAAAAATACATTGATGAAAAATAAGAAAAGTAATCAAGTATAGAGATTCGTTAAACTTCCATTTTCAATTAAAATTTTAATTATTTCTTAACGGTCTATTCTTATAAGCGCGTTTCGATCACGCTGTTAGAAAGATTATCTTGGGCTGAAGAATTCAAAGAATTAATTAAAAATAGAAACAACAAAAGTAGAGAGAAGGAGAGAGAAAATAATGTGTTGCATTTAATAATTGCACTAGTTTTATATTCTATGTAGTTGTAGATATCGAAAATTCACGATAAAGAGCGTTTCTAAAAACTAAACTTTTCCTATAACAAGAGATGAAGAATTAAGGAAACTCTGGCATTTAATATAGTTCCAAATTGCATTAAAAATGCAAACATGATGTTGGTACACGCATGTACATGCATTGTGCATCACTAAAAAGATTAATAAATCAATACATCACACACAGCGTTTAGTGGTTTTGCGTTTAGCCGTGTCGACGAGCAAATAAACGCGACTACGTGAGTACTTGAATATGTTACGATAACCGAAATGGATAAATCAATTCCCATATATACAAGTGAATGTACGACAATACAATGCGTTGCATAACAAAGGCATTGAACCAGAGAAGCTTTGTTCGTGATCTTTATACATGCATTAAAAGTCTTTCAAGTGTTCTTTTTAATTTACATTTTTTAGCTTCGAAGACAAGAAACAAAAAAAATATATGTATTATATTTAGATATCTATTTAGAGACATTTAAATATCAATTTAAAAAATACATATCTTTTATAAATATATGTATATGTATGTATATTTTAATATACATAAATAGGTATATATATATATATATAGTTAATAAATATAATAAGAACATACATATAAAATTTTAATGTTTATAATTTATAAAATAAAATTTTATAGAATTTAGTTGAAGAATTTAGTTTGCAACAAAAGAATTATGTGAGAATTATGTGAGAATTATGTGAAAATAAGTTGAGAACCAATGCTCTAAACTAGAGATCTTATAAAAGAATCTGATGTCTGATCATAAGCGATTTTGTTAAAATTCTGCGGGAGAGAAAGATGTATACACTTTCTTCTTGTGTATATACAGACACTTTCTGAATATACTATCTCACTCCATAATCTTAATTAAAGTTATAGAGTGAGACAGTATAAATTAAATTGAGATAGTACAAATACAGAAAAAAGCGTAATAATATGTATGTATCTTTCTCTCTCATACTAAGAAAAATATTCTGATTGTATCAACAAAAATTGTGAGTATATAAATCAGAATTCAGATTATTATTATCAAATTTTTAATTATCGAGTAAAATGCTCAACAGATTTAATAGATTTAAGTATCTGATTTGCATGTACCTTTTTGGTTGAACTACCAAAATTTTAATTAGTGCAACAAGACTTTTTCAATGTATAATAAGATTTTGATAAATCGCTCGTATAAACCAGATACTTTTTAGCAAGAGACACAAATGACACAGTGTAATATACTCTAAGTTTTTTGGAATGAAATCTCACTCTAAGAGTAATAATTGAGATAAAAATTGAGGTCAGTATTCATAGTTCGTTCTTATTTCAAGACTGTCTAATGTTTTATGTTAATACGGCTCTGTGATTGACTTATAGCGTCTTAAAATGATCTTAAATATAAGAATCAAATATGAATACCTGAGTCAGTCTTAAAAAAAGAGTGGTTCAATTTTCATCTTAAGATTACAATCTTTAAGATTTCACTCTTCAGAGTGAGATTCACTCTGAGACTATTTCATAGTCTGTTCTTAATTTCAAGACTGTCTCAAGCAATTTCTTAAGATGCTAATATGGCTTTCTAATTCATGACATCTTAAGCATCTAACTTAAGATCATCTCTTGAGTAATGTAGATTTAGCCCTAATAGTTTTAGAGTTTTAGAATTTAGCAATGAATCATTTCATTAACACTGACAATAAAGATGTAATGACAATTCACTGTGTCATCTGTGTCTCTTGCTGAAAAGTATCCTTTGTTTTAGAATCTCTACTCTAACGATCTACGATCGTGAGCAAAATTATGTGTCATAACAATATTTATATCAATACATAACAGATGATATATTCATATAAGACAGGTGGATTATTATATATTCGTTTCACATTTATAAGAAGCTTTTATTATCTACATGCAGATAATTAAAAAAACACATATCTTGGTACTCACTTATTTTCTCATCATCGGCGATTCCTTGATCCTCCGGGTCTCCTTTATTCCTCGATCCTTCTTGATACAGCACGATAACTCACACTCACAAATCACCCGCGAAATTGCAAAACAAAAAATAACTTGCTATTTCGACAAATATCGATCCGACGGACACGACATTGTGGTGATCGACATTGACTGCGCATTCCGAAAAATGCGTTTAATCACGAACGATTCAATTAATTGATACTCCAATTAATTAAAACGATCGCACGAATTTACTCGCGAACGATACGAATGTCACGCGTTTACTCGAAAAGCAAAATCTTCCGATGGAGAACGAAGTTGATCGCGATCACCGCAAACTGCGTTTAATCACGATCGAACGGATTAATCAGACTACTCGAACAAAATCTCACTGTCGCCGACGTCGACTGCGAATCTCAGAAAATGCGTTTAATCACGAGCGATCCAATTAATTGATACGCCAAAACGATCGCACGAATTCGTTCGCGGACGATACAAGATACGCAGAGCCATCGTAATTAGATGTGTAAGTTATGTGCTACACAAAAGAATAAAAGATACATTAACAAAAAGGGGGGGAGGAGGGGCGCCAAATTAATCCACCATATGCAATCGTATTAATTTCCTCTTTTTGGTTGCAATCTGAATTTTGTCTAGCCCCATATTTTTACTTTTCTAGGCTTTTAAAAAATGTGCAAGATTTCAGAATTATTTTTCAATGTATCTTTTTTTCATACAAAATTCCTATTAAAGCCCATTTTAGACGATTCGTAACCAAATTCAAAATAAAATTCTATAATATTTATAATTTTACGTATTAAATATCCTAAACATGTATCTTTATATTTTATATGTGTGAATTTTTCTTCTTTTTCAAATATTTTCTATATTACACGACACGTAAAATTATAAATAGAATTCTGTTCTTTTGAAAGCGAATTATATACCTAGATACTCGTCTAAAGTGGGCTTTACAAAATATTTTAGAAAAAAAAAAAGATAGATTCCACTCTATTTCGAAGAAAGCACACAACTTACTCGAAAAGCTTACTCGAACATTTTCGACGGAGAACGACGTCACAATTACGATCACTACAAATCACGTTTGATTGCGATCGAACGAATTAATCGGAGCAGAACACACTCGAACGAAATCGCACTGTCATGGTAGATAGTGTAGATTCATTAGGCATTCCCGGACTTGTTAGGTTATGCGCGACGTGTTCCAGCGTGAATATTGCAACTAATGACGCGGCGTCAGGGAACATGGCGGACGCGACGGCACCGGCAATTGCGCCGAAAGTTCGTAACGTAAAGACAAGTCGAGATGATCACCTCTCTCGATTGATCCGATGGTAGCCGGTCCCTCGATGCTTCCTCTCGATGCTCTTCATGATATTCTGCTTCCACACAAGCACTGAATAGCACACTCGCGACACTCGCTGGACGAGCGAATAATCAGATCCTGTCGACAGACGACGCGACGGCAATAGATTTCGATCACGAATATCGATGAACGCGTTGATTTCACGCGGAAATCACCTAAAACAAGTAAACAAGTGAAGAGAACACGGAACGATCGCGAGTCAAGCGCGCAGTAGAAACGCTCAGCGGGAACTGACCCAATAACCTTCGGTGGTTGGATTAACGCTCGCGCCAAATGACGCGTCATTACGCGAGACAATTTTCAAATAATGTACATATCGTACATATCGAAGAAAATGTATGTCGGTATTGTTGAGAGATTTTTTTATTAAAGTTTCTATTTTTTATTGGCCAGTACTGATTTATGTAGTCGGTTGCTTTTTATATTTAAGATCGTTTTAAAATGTCATAAGCCAATCACAGAACGATATTCATATAGTGTGTTCTTATTTTAGGACGATTTTTAAGTAAGAATGATAAATACTAATCTTAATGATAATAACGATATCGTTACATTGTCGTTGAGCAAGTTTTGTTTCTATATGTACTCAATAAAATTATTGAATTTTGTTAAATATTTGTTTCAATAGTACTAATGAAATATTTACTTTACTTTATATACAGCAAATTAACATTTATTTAAAATAAAAGAATTATACTTGGATTAAATAAATATATAATATAGTTTATATATTTATTTAGTATAAATGTTTCGTTAGTATTATTCAAACAAATAAAATTAAATTAATTTTATAAAATTTAGTAAATTATTATTCAGTAGTAAAAGAGCTGTGCTATGACAATATAAGGATATCGTTACAATCTTTAAAAGAGTTAAAATAGGAGCTTTCTCACTCAACCCTCCAAAGCTGTTACTGACATTGGATTTGTATCAAAGCAGAACACGAGTCATCCGACGTCAAAATGACGTTAAAATGGCTCTAAAATTATTACTAAAATTCACTTTTCAATCAGAAACAATTAATTTCGACGTTATCGTGATCCGTTGTTCAGTTAGAATACCGAAATAGAACACAATTAAGTCATTATGATCAAAATAACGTTAAAATGACTCCAAAATTGTTACTAAAATCACCTTTCAATCAGAAATAATTAATTTGAACGTCATTTTGATAATATCGTGACTTATTGTTCTGTTTGGATAAGATCTATTAAATTTCTATTTTCGATTAAAATAGATCTTGATATTTAATGCAAATTTTTGCAAATACAGTTTTTGTAAACAGCAGTTGAGCAATATTTTACTATAATCAATAATCTTAACAATACTGATATGAGCAGTACTAATATAAAATTAGCAAAAATTCTGTTGCACATATGAATATTATTAAGCAACAAGATGCTTTGGTCAAAAGTAATTATTTCTTTTCATAGATTTATTCTTACTTACTTAACGATTTAATTTCCATTTATAACTGTAGGCTTATTTCTGTGTTGCCATTTTGTCTCAAGATTGTGCCTCTTCGATGTTCGATCTCGAACGTTCGCGAACCGTATGACCAAATATGGTAAGGGGGACGCGAATGGAAAATTCCCGAAACTCTCGGAATTCTTGGAAATTGACGGGTTTTTCCATAATCGGCGATTGGCCACCCGCGGTCTCGCGATCGCGCGTCATTGGTCGTCGTCTTGCGCCCCTCCGCGCGGAGCGAAGCCAATCTTTAAAAATATCCCCCTCCCCCTTTCGGGATCGCGACTTTCGCTGAGCGAGCCAGTCCTTAAAACAAATCGGTAGGGGTCGAACGCGTATCCTGCACGCAAAAAAACCTCGGTGGGTACCATCATTTAAATATTTTACTTATTGTTAATTACTGTTTAAAGAAATATTTATTCGATAAATCGTCTTACATAACCATTTTTATGTTAATAAAAAACGCTAATTGATTTAAAAAAAAAAACAAATTATACTTAAAAATATATACTAACTGTAAATATATTTTAAGAATATTTCAAATAAATAAAACTGAATTATTTGATATTTTTAACAAAGATATTTATAATTGAGTGGAATTTAGATCACTGTCAACTTCGGGAGAGGCTATTAAAGCAAAATTTCACTTAATTAAATCGAACTACTTAAATTCAAGTTAACAATTTTTTTCTTGAACGTTCTTTACCTATGTTTATTTAAAATTTTTCTGTTTGGCGACTCGGGAAGACATAAAGGGGGAGAGGGAATTTCGCGGTACAACAAAACTCTCGCACAGTGATGGTCATCGACGAAGACGCGTAGTGTATACGAGAGCTCGTAAACTCGCAACCGACAGTTCCGCGCACGCAGTTTATTGCTACTTTAAGAGGAATATACTTGGACTCTCTTTCCCGAGCTTAATCGTGTGGGGCAATGAGTACGCGCGATTGTTAGTTACGAGGTATACCGTCGACGACGGCAGAGAGAAAGAGAGAGAGAGAGAGAGAGAACGCGTTGGGCGGAAACTGGGCGACTCTATTCCGTTCGACCAATCGTAAAACGAACGCTAACATCCGATAAACAACGCATTCTCGCAACGCACTGCGAAGCTCGGAAGTCAGGACGACGGCATGGCGGTATTACAGTCGCCGTAAAGAGTCGTTTTCGTGGAACGTAATGAGTATAAATGCACCGTGTCCGATCCGGCGTAGCGAGGACTTTGTCAGGATCGGAGGCGTATATGTAGATCCGTGATTCGTTCGTGCGTCATAACGACCGACGTGATGAAAATGTACGGCAAATGACCTTTCAGTTGCATCGATATTCACGAGAGCGTCATTTCCACGGGAGGTATCTAAAGTAATCGGACTGCGCCACGGAATAATCATAAATAAGATGGGAACTTTCCACCGCGAATGGTATCGACGACACAAAGCCGATGCAATTGACAAGCCGAGGAGAAAACCCGATTGCGCACGGAGATATAAAGTTTTCAGAAGAAAAGAAAGAAAAAGGGTAACTATTGTCTTTAAAGCAGCCTCTAGAACTCTAGACGCTCGATATTATTACACAATTATTTTGTACAATATTATTGATGCTCTCTTTAAACACTATTTCTATTTAAATAAATAGTCTGGAAATTCAATAATCAATTACGAGTGCTTTCTATTTGTGATGACTCAAATTGATATAAATATCATTTATTATACATATGAATATCAAGAAAGGTAGAACGACATTTGTATCAGCTTGAATCACTAAAGTTCGATTCTATTAATATATAAACTTTAATCTTTTTTTAATTTGATATTTATTCTTTCCTAATTCTAAAGCCCACTTTACTTGATCTATAATTCACAACGGAATTAATAAATCGAAACAGAATTCTATTATAATTTTATGTATTAAATTATAAATGATGACACAATTACAGATGAGAAAAATATCTTGCATTATAAGAAATACAATAGCAAATATGTAAGTTAAATTGTAATTCATGTCATTTATATGTGGATAAGATCTGTTTGTTAATTCGACTGGACACTCTATTACAACATTTATACATAGATTTTCCATTTTCATTACACCAGATACAATTGATCAATTATGGATATTTATATTTTATACATATTTTATGGGTACAGTTTGGTCTTTTATATTTATAAAAATATAGTTATCATTATAGTTACCAATTTATAATTCTAATTATTCATATTTCTGTATTACGCGATGCATAAAATTATAAATAAAATTCTGTCTCGAATTCTATCGTGAATTATACATTTGCTAGTAGGCATAAAAATCAGAAAAAGATAAATAGTAAGTTAAACTGAGATTAAAGTCAATTTTATGCTAGTGGAACTGGGCCTAGATGGGAAACACTCAATATTGTATATTAATATTGATCACTTAAAAGCCGTTTTTAAAGTATAATCAATTAGATAAAATTTGGCAACATAATTAAATTAAACGTTTTATGTAACGTCACGTTCGTTAAATATAACACGATGCTCGATATTTTATGGAAACTTATTATAATCATGAAAATAAAATTGTAATGTATAATGAATCTGTTATTCGTATTGTTTAATGTATCGTGAACACCATTATTTTTATTCGAACAAATCAAAACAGCGATTAAAGAATAAACCGAAAGCAAACTGCGGGAGATTTGGACTCGTCCGGTTTATTACTGTATCAATCGTGAATGATCAAACCCGAACGCTCGTGGAAAAATAATAACGTGCAATGAATAACGTAATAGCGCATCGTATAAATTATAAATTATTCTAGCAGGTTTACCTCGCAAATGAGAATGTAAAAACCCATCGATGTTTAATTTACAACGATTCATTACTCGAATACAACGTACGAGGTTCGGAACAATCATATTATAAATAAATGACGCGATCAACAGTAAATATCAATGTCAGGTCATAAAATTAAAATATACCGCGGCAAGGCATAGAGTTTCAAAACGAATGCGTATTGTATATGCATGTGTTGTAGTGAAAAAGCGTGAGTTAGCGACGCACCCATCGAAAATACGATCCATGATGATATCCCTCGGTCGACAACTGGGTGAACTGGGGCTGCGATCTGTTATGTATATTCACTGCAAGTACTGAAAATCTATAGTGTATGTATAACGTGTGAATTATAGATTTTCAGTATTCGCAATGAATAACGAAACGTACCCTGGGATTTTTAAAGGCACGATATTTTGATTGTGAATTTTAAATAAATTTTAATCCGTGAAAAAAATAAGTAAAATACAATCCTACTTCTGTGATAGTAAAAACTTGTTGAAACTTTGACAAGTATACTGCAATTTTTTTCAATTTTTATATATTCCGAAACAAAAATTAAAAAAATTGCTTTGTTTTTCGCAAACTCATATTGCTAACAGAAAAGTTAACTATTACACATATTTTATAACAAGCCGTTTCTTAAGCTTTAAATCTTAAGCTATAAGAAATTGACCAGTCACAGTCGAATATGAGAAAAATAATCGACTATGGTCAATTTCTTACGGCTACAAAATGATATCTCATAAGTATATCTCATAAGTTTGGATATCTTAAATTCGTCCATTTTTTCACTTACTTAAAAAAAAAAATCTCTAAAAATTCACGAACATACTTTCAAAAGTTTAAATTTAAATCATTTTAGAAAATAATGAGTAGTGTATAATTAAATTTGCGAGCAATTTGCACGAACGAATCAGTCGAAATACTGATTCTGCGATTCTCTACAATCGCTTTTATACTATATAATATTTGCACAACGGCAAAGATGTACCAAATTATCGTTAAGAATTATAGAAATCAGGATACAAGATAATACCATAAGGTTGCTGCCAGTGAGATATATTTATCGTGATATAGGAAACGAATATTATATCCTTCCGAAAAAATTCAAGCACCCTCGAAACGATTACACAAACGAATGAATCATGATAATCGACTCGAAGTAGAAAACAAGACGCAATGCGAAAAGCTTATCACCGATTTATAATGAAAGGAATGAAAAGAATATTCGGCATACGTTTATTGCGTGACTACGTATGTTAGATTTCAACAGCAGCATTGAATTAAGTGGCAAGTGACTTCGTCACTTTGTTGTTGACATCAGCGACAATAATACGGCGTACCGAGTCGAGTCTCGACGTGCGAGCGATACCTTATAATACCTTATATAAACAAAGCGCGGCGATTACTATGTGGCGGTTCGACGCAAAAATCCTTGACGTGTTCGTAATATAATGCGAAGTCGAATATTCTCTTCTTATTCGATTACTTGGTAGATTTTTTGCGACTTGAGACTTCATGACTGTTTGGAATTCTTATTGTAGATTTCATATAAGAAGTTTGTTTTTTATTGCTGCAAACATATATTTGTTTCACTTTAACTTATTATATTGCACTGTTTCACTTTAACTTATTATATTGCACTGTGTGTACCAGTTCAAAAAGTGCAGCAACAAAAAACAGACCTAAGAATTACGAGAGTATAACAACGAGGAGTATGTTTCATTTCACGCATAATGCGCATGATGTATTATTTTATTCTTGTTGTTCACCGATATTAAAGAAGAATAAAATAATACATTATGCGTATCATGTATAAAACGGAATCCGAGGATACGTATTATAAAATTATTCGGAATGGATTCCGATCGAAGTTGTTCAGTTATTCCCTCAGTTTCTATTCTGTTTTCTGGGGAAGACGAAATAATTCCGACTTGGAATCCTTTCCGAACAATTTTATAATAAATGTCCTTCCATGAAGGCGCAGTCATAAATTCAAAGTAATGGAATCATTAATAATTAGTATACTTTTCCAATAAAGTATTATTTTTCTTCTAAATTTAATAATTTTCTCTCTTTTTAAATGATATAATTCATGTCAACCCTTTATAAAGTTTTCAATTAAAAAAAATTAAACAATTCGTAGGCACAGTATATTATAGTAATTAGATGTATTCCGATGTGGTATATTTAACAGAGTTGAAGTATACTATCAGAATATACATCCAATTACATATTAATTATAGTATTATATTCGCATCAAGATTTAAATGACAATCTATTAAGCTTTCAATACATTCTCATTTTAATGTTAATTGATGCTAATAAATTCACAATACGAAGAAAGAAATTCTTTGATAATATTCGGTAACAATCTATTAGATAGTTGAAACTATCTAATCTGAAACGTAAGGAATAAAATATTCGATATATTCGGTTTTATAATTTTTCAATGTTACAATTTTGAAGTCAACGGATCGGTTGGTATGTGGCCTTCGAATTATTTAAGGACTACATCGCGCGGCGTAATGGCGCGCTACGTCTTAAGTGCGCAACGTCACAGCATGACGTATCATTCGCGCGCCGACACTCGGACGAACCGGCAGTGGCGTATCGCTTGCGTCGCATTATCTCTCGAAACGCGGTCACAGTAGGTACGACGAGGCTTTCATCATGATTATTCTGTACCAATACTTAAAATATAATCAATTCATCTTTATTTATACATTCTAAAAGGTATTGAAGATATTAAATTTCAATTATATATACATATGCACATATACAAGATATTTTTTTTAAACAGTAATGTCTTAAAGCGTTTTCCAACAAGGAAATAATATAATACAGTGAATAATTCTATTCTTGTCAGCAAATAATAATATGCGTGGTTAATTATCGATCAATTCGATTCGTTTAGACCGGTATTCGTAGTTGAGTCTATTTAAGACTGTTTTAAGTACAATCTTAAGATGTCATAAACCAATGAGAGAGTCACATTAGCATCTTAAGATTGTCCTAAAATAAGAACGGACTACGAATGCCGACTATAATCAGTTCTTATATTTAATACGAATTTAGATGCATTTTTGAGATGTCATAAGCTAATCACAAAGTTGTATAAGTATCTTAAGATATTACTTGAAACGGTTTTAAAGTAAGAACGGATTTAAGACATTACTTAAGACGGTTTTAAAATAAGAACGAACTTTATGAATACTGAACTGGCCCTGATATCGCATACCAGAGTGAAGAAGCATTCTACTAATCGCTATTTCTGAATTTCTCGGTTAATAACAAAACGTCGCTATGGAACGAATCGATGCTTACAACAATAAGTTCAAACAATTTTACAACGCATTTAATTAGTAAGTACGCTCAAATTAATTCCGTATGTTCTAATTTATCAACTGCATAACAAATTCGCGTTCATATGCCAGTAACTCGTTAAAGTGCGTATTCGGTGAGATTTATTCGATCGGAATCTATCTTTGAGCAATCAACATAGCAATACGATTATTCAATTCTTCAATGTGATTATTCTCTCTTCATAATACATTCCGTGATACGCATTCTTAATCGCGACTCATGCATTTAGTCACTCTAATACTACCTAGGCTATCATTAATAATAAATCTAAAACGCGAGCATACCTTGGGCATTTTTTAGCAAGTATACATTGTAATACAGTAAATCATTTCATTCTTGTTTAACGTTGACAAACAACAAGGTTAACGATTCACTGCGTTACAAGTGTCCTTGCTGGAAAACGCCTATTATTTGCTACATAAAACGCGGGAAGTGCGCGAAAGTGCAACCAGTGCAACAGGTGCAGGATTGGTGCGGTGCGGTGGGTGCCGCGTGAAGTTGCCGCGCGACGATTCTCGAATTTCTTTTCGGATTCGTCGACACGTAACGCGAGACGTCGCCATGTTGTAACGGACCGCGGTTTCATCGCGACATGATCAAGTACGATCGTATACGATTATCGTCGGGAGTGCCGTGAAGTGTCGCGCGATTGTCATATCCTAGTGATTAGTGCACATCGGTTAATTATTAACCTCATCCAGCCACGAAGGAAAAGATCGAGAGGAGGAGGAGGCCAGGGAGGCATCGGGCAACGGCGGAGCAACCGTGAGGTGAGTAATTCATATATTTATCTATTATTTCTTACTTTTCGGAAGCAACAAGATATCGTTATTATAACGATGATTCAAGATTATTTGATGCTTGTTCAATTTAATGCCAGTGGATTAAATAATTATGTAAAATAAACATTTGCAACGATGTATTATCGTCATTTTATTGTCATTGTTAAGTCACATTTAATGAATAAATAATAGATAATTACATTATTAATTACTATCTTTCTTAATTACGTAATAATTCCAAGTGAATAAATATATACATTTATTTACTTGCAATTATTGCTTAATTATGAAAAATAATAATTAATAATGTTATTCCATTATTTATTTATTGTACCTATTTATTCATTCCACAGATAAACAAGTTAGATCTTAACTTATATTACATATTGTGTAAAATTTTCTATATTTGTCGTCATAGTTATGTCATAATTTGGTCATTAAAAGTATCATTAGTCTATGACTTGGAACTTTATTTTTGACATCTTTTATAATGTAAGTGATTTTACTGAATATTATGAATTCATAACAGACATTATATTGATGACATCTTGTTTCTTAGATTGTTACTTGCTAGACTGATTGTTTATCCCTTAATAAGCGAATTAAGTGGAAGATTTTGCGTTATTATGCAATACGAATAAAATGCTTTAAAATTTTATAATATTTAAAATGTTATCATGAGAATTTACAATAATTTATATGTATACATAAATTATTATATTTCTAATTAATTTATTATTATATATATATAATTATATATATTAATATAGTTTGACTATTAGTATTAAATTTAATATTATTTATCGAATGTTTTAAATATTTACATTTAACAAAGACTTTTTTTGGAAATGATATAATCATTTTTTAAAATATTTATTAAGAAGTGTCACATAAAGAATTCAACACATATAATTGTTTTCTAAAACATTGATTACTTTGAACGCTGCTATAATTTAGATATACTTATATGTTACAGATTAATGTTTGTGCTGCAACTCCGCTGCTGCGCATCGCATTGGTGAGTATTAAATATTTTTTATTGCTCAATTTGAAATAATGGATCTTTCTTTCTCTTTCTCTTTGTTCTTTTTATAAATATGAATATTACAGATAAGTAATATATTTTATATCCATTTTAGATCCATTGCTTTAAATTGCCATCATATTAATTATTATTATATTAATAATACGAATGAAGAGAAATTTGACAAAAATAATCGAAATGATTTCACATAAAAATAGTGAAAAATATCTTTTAGAACAAGATATCAATAGCAATTATATATAGATTACAAAAATTTGCAAACACGAATAATTACAACGTTGTTAAATGTCAACCGTTATATAGGATAGTAGAACAGAGTCTTTAGTAAAATCTGTAGCCCTATGCCACTATTGTGGAGAAAATATACAAGTATAATGACAACTTGCACGTAAAAAATTGTAATGTGAGTGTACACGTAAAAAAATAGTAAATACAAAAAAGATAAACTAAATCTTAAATATCGATGAAAATGCTTAAGTTTGTATTTAACGTAGTGAAGGACGGACACGCTGCAGTAGATTCGAATAATTCAAGTATCTCACAATAGAAAAGTTTTAATATTTTTCAAAACTACAGAAACAAATCATTCTCAACAACGTACTATTTTAATGCACGATATTGAATACGATATACAAGTTCGAGAATTGAAATTGTTCGGATAGCAATAAAAATACGTTCTTTCTGAAGTACAAATACGGTTTCGAACGGAACAATGTTCAAATAGAAACTTTACGTTAAAAACATATGATCTTACGTCACTACGGTGCAGACTGTAGAGGTTTATTGTAACATATTTCATCGACTATCTCGGTTTTCTGTTATTACGGACTTGTATCACGTTCGAAATTACAGATTTATACAGTTATACTTATCATAACGCTTGTGTTTGTTGTATATTTTCTCCACAATAGTTTGACACAGGGCTATAGGTTTTACTAAAGACTCTGTCCTACTACCTTCGGGGTCAGGTTCTGTCTATGAAAATGAGATTGCTCAGGGGATACATCGGTCATAACGACGCGCAGTAAGCTACATCACAGGACATCACGTATGGGTCATTAATAAAAGTGTTTAATTGCGCGGGGTTCCACCGATGTCAACGATTAGAGGGATAAATTAGATATTCTCAGTGGACAACCGAAAGTACCTACATATAAGTGAGAGCACATTGGTCTTCTGTTTACTCATCATTTCACGCTTCTTCCCGTTGTGAATCTCGTGTAACTTTGTTAATGTGCGAAACTATGTATATACGATATATGTATGCATGCATATTACTGCGGACTTTTTACTGGACGAAATTTATCACGAGAAAGTATATTAAATGGCGAAACTCCAACTTCTGAATGCCGCACGAGAATTTGCCGTCGGCACGACTTGCAGTTTATGTAGAGCTAGATCTAGGCCAAGCAAATGAGCGCGAACAAACATGAACGAGTAACTTGCTTCAAGGAGTATGAGCGACATTTTATTAGAACACAAGCAAGTTGCTCGTTCGTGTTTGTTCGCATTCATTCATTTGGTCTAGATTCGACTTAAGAAATGTCGTTGTCGCGACCATCCACGTTCCAAAAAAGATAATATTACTTTCAATATTGAATTTTAAAAAGGGAAAAAGTTAGACGTATCGAAAACAATAGATTCGGATTTTCCTGAAACAATGCATGTCTGATAGCTAACACGACATAACTTATACAAGCTAGCAGGACTTCTGTCAAGCTAGCAGGACCAAATGAGCAGAATCAAAAAAAGACCTTTTTGAACTATTTAATGTTCATTTTGTGCTAATTTGTAGCTACAAAAAACAATTTTGTACTATGTCGTTTAGAAAAAACGTGTGATGCTGCCAGCTTAATATCAAGCTTGCAGGACTACAAGAAAAAAAAAAGAAAAAAAAATTAGATTTGAATAGTACTGATTTTGTGCTAATTTGTGCTATTAAATAAAAATTAATATATTAATCCAACCTCTAACTGAATTGTACACTATTAAGTTCAAGAGCAAAGTACGCCACGAGCAGAATCAATCACTACTTATACAATAGAAGTTCATATTTTGGCAGCACAAATTATGACGCTTCTATTGTGGAAGTAGCGATTGATTCTGCTCCTGGCGAAGGGTACTTTGCTCTTGAACTTAATAGTGTACAATTCAGTTAGAGGTTGGTTCTTGAGGAATGGATCAATATATTAACTTTTTTTTGATAGCACAAAAATTAGCACAAAATCAGTACTATTCAAATCTAATTTTTTTTTCTTTTTTTTTTCTTGTGGTCCTACTAGCTTGATATTAAGCTGGCAGCACCACACGTTTCTTCTAAATATGATACAAAATTGTTTTTTGTAGCATAAATTAATACAAAATGAGCACTAAATAATTCAAAAGAAGTTCTTTCTCGATTCTGCTCATTTGATTCTGCTAGCTTGATAGAGGTCTTATACACTACAAATTCAAGTGTGTAAAAAGAGACTTCAATATATGTGTGCACAGAAAGAATGGTTTTGCTAAAGTATTTAAAAATTAACTAGATACATAAATCTAAAAATAATTTTGTTGGACCATTAAAATAATTATATCAAACGCTCTTAAGCATTGATGACAATGTTGCAAAATAATTTTAACATTTTAGCAATCAAGTGTCCAACATAATTATCTTCATGATCCAAATAAAATTATTTTTAAATCTAGCTAAATATTTAGAGTTAAATTTTTAAAATTAGTATCTAGCATTTTTAGATACTTTAGTAAAACCGTTTTTTTTCCATGTAAAAATAACACTACACTCATACTGCATACAAAAATAGATTTATACATTTAAACATACAGTATAATGTCACTTGGATTTGTAGTGTATAATATGCATTTAACAAACATATATGTTTATTGGACAAAATAATCCATAGACAATATGCCCAGTTAATCCATCGATCGCATCACTACTCGTCATAATTAGCTATGGGGAATGTTCAGTGATAAATGATATATGAGCTTACAATTGAAAGCCAAGATCACAAGGAGATCCAATAATAATGGCAGCTCAAAAGGCGATGTACGTATATATTTTTTAATTAAATTTGTATAAAGAAAAGGGAAGGATAAAGCTGAAAAGGGGATTTAAAAGAAAGTTATCATCATGCATTGGGGAGTGCAAAGAATAGAGAAAGAAGAGCGCGAGGAAGTTTAATAAGAATCATCACGTATCAATGAGCTTAGGGGTACTAAATGGAAGTATTTGTGTTTGTTACATAAAAATTGAAGATTATATTATGTTCCTTAAGTCGTTGCTTATGAATCAGGAAAGGTCAAGAGTTGATGATCAATGAGTGTCGATTGTAGGAGTACTTCTGAAAATATTTCTGAAAGTATTTCTAAAACGTAGCACATAGGAGTGAAGCACTTCTCAAGAAAATCCCGTATAAAAGTATAACGTTCTATAAAGTCATTCGATTCTAAGGTTCAGGAATGTCTAAGCTTCGCACGTACGTGCGATTGCACACGTGTGTATGTCGACGAGTTCGAATGAGGTACTCGGGAACACGTGTGGAGCCAGCCAGTTACGCCGGCACTTTTCCGTTCGTGCATTCTCGGCAATAATGTGCGACGAAATGGCGGTCACCAGAACCGATCGTCGCCCTTTCGATTTTTCATCGTTCGCAAAATGCGTTTCTCACAAAATGCCGTTCTGATTATCGTCATATTTTTAAATTCCGAATGCGTACGCTTTAACGCCACTCCGAATCGCGCCAGCTGTTATCGCTCGTCTTTATCCCTATTTTTTTTCTATCCCTATTTTTTTCTACTACTAAAATTGAACTAATAGTTGTCGCGAATTGTGACAGGATTTATCGGAGGGAAATAAGCGCGAATATGTAAAATCACGAGTCCAGGTGCTACGCTGAATGTTAAAAATATTATAGTACAATAAAAATTAACTTTATTACTATTTATATACGCGTGGCGATGGGTCTTGTATTTAGATTCTCAATTTCCGAATTTGATTATATTATGTTGTTGCAGGCGTCGCAACTATTAATGAGAGATTGTTGTTGCATATCCATCTGAAATTCTAAACTCTTCATTTAATCATCTCTTGTCGTTACAACTTTATAAACTACTTGGTCAGAATGGGAATACTGTTAAGCTAATGTAAATATGTTTGGAATTACGACATGCGCTTATGTACACCAGAGGAAATCGCCATTTCCCGCGCAACATGACTCCACTTGCAATTTTCCTTTGGCTCGGCGCGAATACTTTTTTTCCTTTTTCGTTGGTTATATCACCGTAGCACGCCGCGATGAAAAGTTAAAAAATATTTGAAAGAGTTTCCAAAGCCGAAGAAATATTCCAGGTCGTAGATAGTTACAAAATCCTCCACAATAATTTCAGACTTAAGAAAGTTAAACAGGATCTACATTGGCTCGAAAGCATTTTGTAGATAGGGCAAGAGGCATGCAGGAACTTGCGAGAAGCGAGATCTAAGTACTCTTAAGAGCCGTGCTGGTGTTTACTTTGCCGCAAGGAGCACCTGCAAAAATATCGGGAATATCGCAGGCATGTATTGTTCGCTCTAATCCTACGATAAATGTAGGTATATCGGTATTTCATCGAGATTTACAAATGGACCGATTTACTAATCCTATATCCTGTCAGCAGACATTTATTGTCCCGGTATTATTATGTATTATTGTGGTGTACCTATAGCATATTTTTATATCATACATTATATAGATGCATTCACATTGCTTTTCGCTCGTGGTCATGTATAATGTCAAAGAAATCCGATAACTGTATGTTGTTTGATACTGCAAAAATGTATGTGAAAGAAATTAATACGTAAATGTATATAGTATTCCTCTCTATCCTCTGTGATTATTTTATATTACATTTATACGTATACATTTGTATAAATGCAAAGATTTGTAATTATATTCACAGTAATTATACTTACAGTTACAACCGAGAGCAAAAATATTGGTACAGGAAATTTTTTTTAAGTCTTATTTGTAGAACATAGACATTAATAAACAATTTGATGCAATGATTATGTTCCGATTTAATATAAACAAAAAAATTTTGTATATTATATAATCATGGAAGCTAAATTTCTATACGAATATTTTTAGGTGTCTACATTATACAATTTTCGAAGGGTAAACCGCTTGAGGGCATTACGGTGTACAAATACAAATTTGGGGCATTATTGGGCATTACTGGACATTTCTTAAGAGAATTATGTATTATAAGCGGTATTGCATTACTAGGACATTACTAGAGCATTAGTAGGCATTGGTATACACAATTTTGATCAGCTGTTTGACACCCCTTGAAAACTTTTTATCTTTGCTTACCTACTTTTAAAATAATATATTTTAATTATTATATACATTTTTTTAGATAAAATTTTTGAGGACTATACATTGTATAAAATAAAATGCTGAATAAAAATTTAAAAAATTTCTGTGATATTAATATATCTAATTGAGAATATATATAGAAATATATAAATTAAAAAATATAGATACTATGAGTATAGATATAGATACAAACAGGGGAGATATCTTTTCAAACAATCTTTTGAAAAATATTAATTAGCAATTTAACATAGAATATAATATGAAAGCATATTAACATGAAATAAAATATTATTAAAAAAAAAATCTTTTTTATTATAATGTTTATATTGCTTTTATATTTATATTGCTCTTTCATATATAAACGACATAAATATTTTACTAAAAATGAAAAAGATACACCTAATGATAGAGTCGAAATTTTATCACGGTATCTGTATTGTACCAATATTTTTCTGCAATTCTGTACGTATTTATTTCAATCACTTCGTGTGGGATTGCCGCAAGCTTCTATAGATATGCGTAAATAAAAATGGATTCTGTTGCGCACGCTTTAAAATGTGTGTATTTCAGATAGAAGGAAAGTATATTAAATGTGAAAGTATATTAAATAATGAGTAGAATAAAATAAAAATCCCTCCGATAATGAGGCAAGATATCTATTAATTTGTAAACCTTGTATCTTTCATGTATGAAATAATTATTCTTCATTTTACCTCTCGCGGTAATTTAATGCGGTAAATATCAATAGTGCGATAATTATCTCCTGCTTGCAAATTAAGCCAAAACTTGTGAATAACACAATTTAGAATAGTACGGTCTTCTGGACTACATCCTATTCGCGCAAATTATCTAGTAAATACCTAGGTAGCCTTAAACGCCGACTATCCGGAAATCAGCCTGACTGTTATTAAATTTTCGTATGCACGCTATCGTAATATCTACGATATCTATATTGGAGAGGTACATTAGAGAGGTAGATGGCGGAGGAAGAGAACGAAGAGAGAGAAAGAGACGAGGGGAAGGAATGGGGTTAAAACGGCCAGGTGGGTAATATTGCCGACTTGTTCATACAGTTACCAACACATGGCGTTGTTAATCACATCGAATTACAACACATGCAAGCAATGCATTTTGAGATATATGCGAATCTAGTTAGTCCACTGCTGGTGTTAATGCACAGTGCAGAAGTAGGGAAATTGGGATACATCGTTTGGGCGCGAATTGAATGTTGTGTACTCTATCGTTTATGACCGAAGGTATTGCATTTTGTTCGCGTGCCGCAATATCACAAAAATAGTACAGAAAACGACTGTGGCCGTTGGTTTTGAGATAACATTTTGGACGATGTGTTATTTTCGCCGAAATTTGTCTAAAAGATGACAACAAATATCATGCGGTTGGAATTAATTTTTTACAAATGACACTGCAATCCGAATAATGTCAATTGCAATTATACATATATTTTTTAAACACGTGATCAAAGAGATAAAAAATTAGATTTTATGTATTGTAGAACAAGTGAAAAATTTATTAAATAAAATATTTTCTCACTTTACAATAATAATTTATATTTTCATAAACCGATCTAATTATAATATGTTTACAGGTAGATAAAAAGTTTTTTATATATAATATATTATGATTACGTACGCATTAGTAGAAATACACATATATTTTCTCTCTCTCTTTTTCTCTCTTCCTTTTCCTCGTAGATATTGTGTCATATACATATACGTATATATTAATATACCTTTCCAGTATTATAGTATCGAAATGCAAAGTGGTTGCAGCTGGTTACAATCTGATGACGTGTTAATAATATTCGATGAAATTTAGCAGCTAACATATTTTCTCTTTGCTATCGATAATACAATATTATAAAACGACAATATTCTAAATCAAATAAATTATTCTATTTAAAATTAAATTAATTTCAATTTATAGAAAGTGCTCTATCAACAATCTAAATATTATATAGGATATATCTTCATAGGATATATCTATGAAGAATATAAGTATCGAGTCTTATTTTTGTTTATATATATCCGTACAAAAAAAGATTCACACATGCACATGGGTATTAAATTTAAAATGGTTAAATACATTAATACAAAAATTCATTATATAGAAATTCTGACAGGCTTATCTTTCTGGAATACTTTTCAAGAATAAAAGTCCTTTTCCAATAAAAGGCTTAAGGTGGGATTAAAGAGACTCTGGTGAACATCTTGTTACTCTGCGCGTACAATCGTCTAAACGATTAAAGGCACAATCCTAGACATCGGTTTATTCTCTGCCGTTGTTCGCTGCTCCCAGACAATAAACACTCGCTACCTGGCCAGTTATCTACATCGATTCGGTGCGGACGAACTCGACATAATTCACGGAAACGAATGCGCGTATATCCCTTAAGCCTTCACTGTACTCCCAGGACTAATCAGATGAGATCTAATCGTTGATCCGCTCGGGTGATATTTGTGCACTGTAAGGAGAATGTCGCCGACGGAATTGAAAAGGGTGGTTAATAGACAAGACGGAAGGGCACGACAAGGCAAAAAAAAAAAATGAGAGAGGAGAGAAAGATAGAGTGGAAAGGGTGGGATTAGGGCTTAACTCGCCAACGTTGTCGTACAGGGAATGTATGGGGACGAGGGTGCGTCTCAAGATTTCCTTCGCTTGTTTAAAAGGTCGTGGAACGACGCTGAATCGCCATTGTGCGCGATGTGCGCGCATATATGTGAATGTATGCATAAACACAAATACATACGTATGGACGTGCATACGTGGCCTCGACGAAAACACAAAAACCGCGCTGCCACGTAGGTAGATCTCGTCGCGGACCCCTTTGGCAGAAGAATGCCGGAGATAAAATCGCGCAACCCCTGCACCGGCGCAACCCTTCGCTAAGGGTGGCGCAGAGCTCTCATTGTACGCTGTGTCAGTGTATGCGCGTCTGTGTATTCTGTGTCGCTATAACCGACCGAAAGCCAAGGCGGAACCAACACTAAAGCGCTAGAAACCAATAACTACATACATGTACATCAAACGCATACACACGCGACGAGTGTCTTGGTATCCGAGATCGTCTTCGGATCTTTTCCCTTCCCGCGTTTCGTTGTCGTTCCCATTTCCTACCCTTTCTCTCCGTCCCGCCCCACTTGTTCCCATTCTCATCTGCCTCTTCTCCGATTTTCTTCCATTTTGTCCGCGCGTGGGGTTAGTTTCTTGCTATTTTTGAAGCTTATCCCATACGGAAAGTATGTGACAGTTTAGTTGGAACGAGTGGCAAGGATGGTGAGGGAGACCCCGATTCTTCGTGGCCTGCTGACACAGCCGACGCGTTCCTTCGCGCCATTGTGCACGACACCCGCGTGGAGTTTTGAAAGTTTAATAGAGTTGTACTCTCAGCGACGAGAATGGCGTCGATGGATATGACGATCACGATCACGTCCCACTGCAGAATCTGAAAGAGAGGAATGGAACGTAGTTCAAAAAAGTTGATAGTTTTTTATTGAGCAGATTGCGGATTTTTTTAGTTTGTAATTTATTATGAATGATTTAAAAACTTTAGCATTTTTCTTACAGTTAATTATTAACGATTAATGTAAAATGTTTTAAACAGGAATCTTGTAAAGTATTATAGTCAAAGAAAATTAATGGAAAGCAGTTATTCATTGCATTTATTCAATAATATTCTAAAATTATTTATTTTACTTTTTTTTTAATTAAAACAGATCAAATTTCAAGTCACTTGACATATCCATAATCAAATATACAAACTTTTTATATTTTTATTACTTTTATAAGAAAAAGAAAAAAGAAGTTCTAGTAAAATAAAATTTTAAGCAAAATATGTAATTTAATTACATATATCACATATAAAATTATAGAGGTCATAAAGAGATATTATACTTTTATGAATCAGATTTTGAATGTAATTATTATATTTTTTGATACCGTACAGAAATATTTTTTATTTGAAAAGATGAATATCAGTATTTTGTATTTTATATTTAATATTTAAACATAGATGTTAGACAAAAAATTAATGTAGCTACAAATTTAAAAAATTTACTTTTTTATTTATCTAAAGGTAATAGAGTTATTTATTATGTATCGCCTAACTATAAAGCAAGCACTGCAAAATAATTTATGACAATTACAATGGCATTTGATTTTATCGTATTTTTTGTTGAAACTACAGAACATATTATGATATAAAGTTTTACTCATGCATGTGCATGTGATGCAATATAATCATTTTAATAGTACCTACCATTCAAAGCATTGATAATTAAAAATGTAAAAAATTAAAGTAAATAATAATATAAAAAACTAATTGAACTACGTTCTGATTTTCCAAGTAATTACTTTTTTGCATCTACAATTTATCGTACTTTTTCTAATTGTGTAAACGTTTTGTAAATTACATCGCGCGTTAATTTATATTTCTTCTCTATCTGTTTGTTCTTTCTCATTAAATCATGATTTGAAGTCGCTCATACGCAAATATCCATTATTTTGTACTATATTCTATATTTGATAAGAAATATCGATTCTGGAATTTTTCTACATAGAAGCGTATGTTATTATAGGCTGCTCAACCGAGTGATTAAATTCGATGTTAAATACAGGATACCAATACAATTTTTATAGAGACATAAAGCTATGCGCATTGCGAAACACGCGATGACGACTGCATTGACTACGCTCTAGTATTTTTTTTCCACATTGCACGTTATCTTTAACAATTCCAGATTTACACAATGTTTCCAAAAAAATTTGTTGCAGCTCTGCGCAAACCTTTAGTCGAAAAGCGCATAGCGTCGCATAAAAAAATACTGTATCCCAGAAATATTCGTGTTTTTCATGAAAAATATGTTTATAAAAAAGCAAGAAAAAATATTCTCGTTTCGAAGGCGCATCATGCATCTGTTCGTTCTCGTTTCTGTCCGATTTACTTCGTATCATACCACAGCACGAGATCCTTAACAATCGCAGCGAACTTTTCTGCACAATATAGTTCTAATGTGTGAGCAAATAAAGTTCGTCTCTTTAAGGAGCGAAGCGATCGAATAAAAAGTGATGCTTTGTCCGTAAACCTCCCCCTCGCCCCCCCCCTCTCCTCTGTCTCTCATTTTCTCTCTAGACGAGGCAAACGTATATTGCGATGCCGGCTCTAAACTTTCGACCGGCTCGACGAAAACTTTTTTATCCACTCCGAGAGTCGTCGGACTCGAATTTTTTTACGAGCGCAATCGTTGGGCTATCGTAAAAGTTGCCGGGCCATCGAACTTCCATTCGAACAGCCATGGTTGCGGCGGAGAAGGAGCCACTTCAGGACATCGATCTACGGGCGTAGCGTAAATAATTTCTGGCTTTCTGAGACGAAATGCGGTGGACAAATCAGTAAAGTCCAACCGCGCTCTTTCATGGGTCTCGCCACCCTTCCTCCCTACCCGTATTATCTACGAGTACGGAGTGGTGGCGGTGGCTGGTAAGAGGATTTGAATAATGCATGAAATACGTTTTCATTTTTCTATACCACCCGGCCGGCGCGATATAAAGTTCTTGTCCCTAAGGATCCAAAACAAGCTGCAATCTCCGGCAGTCGATGCTTTGTAATCCGTGTGATTTATGGTATGAGATTTCGACTGAAAAAGGAACTCGTCGTTGGACGACGCGGGCCATGGGGCAAAGAGTTCGACGATATCGCGAACGATAAGAATCGAATCCGGCGCAGCGAGCGTCCCGTTGTCACTATAATCGCGCCGGTGTATCTGGGAGTGTCCCCTGGACGACGTTGCGATTAGTATCGAAAGTTTCGATGCCAGCGGTGCTCCTGGCGTTTGCAGCTGGAGGCAGCCGAAAGTCCCGACTTCCCGAATGGACGCACGACTCCGCTCCGACGTTTCCAGTTCGGGACGAGTAAATCCTCTTTGGAGAAACAGCGAAACGAATTACGGTGCCGGCCGTAATAATACGGTTACAGATAAACGCTTTCAAGTTAAGCGCATTTAGAATTACGTGACTGCTTGGTCTGGTAGAAGTGTATATGTGTATCACTGCAGCATACCATATACCGCTTAGATCGTGTTGTGAAATATTGCGTGCAGAGATACGAGCATAATTTCGCGCGTGTTAACAGGCGCCCCCCGTGTTTTTCTAGGGCTGTTTCGGTTTAATGTTTCATTAATCGAAAGGTATCTCATATGACGCGAATATGCATTGGGGGACTTTGGGGTGGAGCTTATTAATTCGAAATTAACTATGGACACGAAAGAAAGAGCGCGTAAATATTCTAGCAATCAATTTGAACGTCTACATAATTATTTTGATGATGTAACAAAATTATTTTTACATCTGTGTCTAGCTAAATTTTAGATACTTCAACAAAATTGTTCTTTCCATGTAGCTCACATATTAAGTTAAAAAAGTATATAAATATACCTCCCACAATTTATTTCAGAAAATGTAATAAACTCCAAATGGATGCGTAAAATAAAAATGTAACGATCAGCAAGCAAAGTACAGCGATTAGCGCTATATGCAACTTTTATGGAAATTTCAGACAGTTATTATGGTTTACTGTCAACGATAAAGGAATAGTGAAAAATAAATCCTAGTATATATATATATATTGACTGTACTAAATGTTTCTGCATACATTCAGTTTTGTATATGCGACAAAGGTGCGTGAAATTTTGAGGGATCGTAGCCAGTGGCGACGAAAGGGAAGGCAGTCGGTCATCGACTAATTGTAAGTCGTAATAATTCCAAATTGCAATAACGCGCGCGCTTCCAATTACACGGTTCTCCCATCTGGCGCGCCGCACGCGAGTGCAGCGAATTGAAATTACGGCGATGACGTTAATTCGGCGTTTAATAAAAGGAAAGTTTCGCTTTAATCCATCCGCGATGAAGGCCACTTTGTACAGAGTAAAGTAAAGCCGACGGTAATAAACGGATTAGAGAGTATTCGTATAATAGCGGTGGATAAACGGCAGCAATTAAGTGCATGCCGGTGGAAGCCATTAAAAACGTATTATTAGAAAAGTGATATAAATGTGTAACGTCGCCGCCAAACCCACCGACGCGAAGGAAACATTTATGTTTTGTACTTTATTTATGCCATTGTATTAATTGTTACAACTAAATGAGAAACAGTAGATATTGTTGACCAAATTTTTATAATGAAACCACGATTATTGTTATACGATTATATGAACATTTGATGATTTCATCGATGTAATAATAACAAATAATTCTATCGTGTAGCAATTTCAAAAAAACTGATATAAAATCAACTTTAGATTAGCATCGCAAAATCAATATTGATATCAAAAATTTAATAAGAAGTATTATTTGATAGAAATGCGTTCTTATTCAAAACAATAGAATTTTTTCGCATTTTCGCGTTTTACAGTAAAAGATCTTTCGTCAACATTTTGATGATGAAAGATTGTTTTCAAGCGCGAGTTGCCGTAATGAAGAAATGAAGATGTAGTAATAAGAAGATGACGAAACGATACGTCATTCCTCGTAGCTTTTTTTCATCGTATCTCGATCTTTACTTTTTATCTCCCCGCCGAGTAATAAATTTGGCAACAAATTGCGAGAACACAGCTTGCACGGCCTCGGAGGGTCTTCCAGCAGTGGGATGAGATGAGCCAGTGTTGCCGCGCTTTAACTGGCTCGTAAGCGGGACTTCAGTTTACCACGATTAATGGCCGAACCCGCACAGGTGACGGCATTAATGGCGGTAAGTGTTCCAAACTTGCTCGATTTTTGTAATTAAATCCTGACGAGAGCGATACGTAACGAAATATTCGATACATTAATTTTGGTTGGGATCGTACACATATTCGCGACACGGATGGAAATTCTCTGGCACATATTCGTGCTTGATTTCAAACCTTTGGTTGCACGTTGCGTCAAGGGACGCGTAGACAAACGGCAACATTAATCATGCGTGTACACGTATGGTTTCGAGCCGAAATATCAAACAATATGAAACAGCAACGAAATAAAAAAAATCAGTCGATTTTGAATTTTGATTTTTAATATTAAGTGGATTAACATTTAATTCGTATGTATTAGAATTGTATAATGGTAGACATAAAAATATCTCAGCTTTAATGGAAATAGGTAGACAAAATCTACAAGCCTTGTCCTTCGATTATTATAAAGTTAGTTTTTAAAAAAACGATCACAAGCAACAAATTTACATCTGAATGAACGTGGTTTTTGTTTTGTTTGTGAGTGATACTGGGTCTGCTTTTTATTCCTGCGTTCTCTAAACTGGTGCACACGTTGCAATAAGTTGTGAAATGATACAGTTATACATTTATTTCACTTCAACTTACTGCACCAATGTGTATCAATTCAGAGAGTGCAAGAATAACAAACACACTTATAATATCTTTAATTATAAAACTTTAGATTTTTATTTTTTTATTGATATCATTATAAAAAAATAGCAATTTTTAATTTTTCGGATATATGATGTGACTAAAAGTTATATATCACTACTAACTTGCCTTTAGGTTGATATATCAAATTAAATTAAATGCGTTTACCCGGACTTTTTGAGACGCGCGCGCCCAGTTGGCAGATATTAATCATCGCCAGTGTCAAAATAAACAATGAAAACGTGCGGGCAGACTAGGGGCGTAGTCGCGTCGCTAATTACAACGTAAAATGATATCTAGAAGAACAGTGGGGCGAGTTACAACGCGGTCAGAGTTTATTGGAATTCGACGCACAGCCTGCCAACGTGCGCGTGCGATTTCAGGAAGGTAATTGTGTATCTGGTTGACGCTATGACGGTGAGTCTTGGCTTTAATGCTATTTGCGATAAATTGATTGCCGATAATTTAATAAACTCCACGTCAATTAGACAGCGATTCGGCTCACGACAATAAGGGGCTTAATTTCAAAATAACGGTAAAAGCGTTACCGATGTATTCGCCGAATACTGCAATTTCGATTTAATCCGCGATCGATGAGAAAAATGAGTAGTATGTGGCCGCGAATCACGATCGCGATGTACCAGCGTTTGCGCAATCGTGTTTGCGTAATTCGACTCCAAATCCTGGCGGATTAATTGGCAATGCAATTAATTTCTCTGCTGCCTAAACGCAACTTCGCCCGCCGCTCTTACTAATCGGTATTACCTATCTGCCTGTCACGCACGCCGCATTATTTATTGGCAATTAGGTATAACATTGCGCGGCGCTCCCATTTTCTTGCCGTCTTACGTAATAGCCGAAACGCAATATCCATGAAGATTGGATTCTAGACTTACAAAAGAAACGAACAAATGAGATCGATGGGAAGACAGTTCGACAAAATGGAGTATCATTATAATCGGCAGTACTTTTCTTAATCGCTTAATCAAATGAAATTACCGTTCGTATTTTATTCTAAGCTGTTAAAAATTTTTTATAAGTAATTTGCATTTCGAGATAGACTTTTCGGATTTCTTATAGTCGAAAGTTATATATGTATTAAAAGATTTAAAATTCTACATATTCATGACTAATACATTTTATTCGGTTTAAATGATTAGCACAATTAATTTTGAACAACTTTTCACATCGTAATAAAACGATATATTGTATTTTACTGTTTTACTGTTTTAATATTTTAAATAATCCGTGCAAGTGCAGAAATATTTGAATTCCTTATTTGAATCGTTCATAAATGTATTAATCATCCGCGAAATATCTTCTCGCAACTAATAAATTTTGTTCATAGACAGTTATTGCTACTTGCTTACAATCTCGCGTGTTATGTGTTTATGTGTGTAAAAGGAAAAATTATATAAAGTTGAGAAGTCGAACTAAGAATCGCGAGCGAATTCTCATGTCTTTCATTCTTCTCTCTGTTTCTCTTTCTTTGTCTTGCTCTCTCTCTCTCTCTCTCTTTCTTTCTCTGTGGAAAACTTCAAAAGTCTATAAAATGAACGTTCGTAATACGAGCGGGATTTATTGTACGAGATACACACAATGCGCAAGCATAGAATACGCGTGAGATAATACACTGAGTGCAAATAAACCAAATGGAAAATCGAACGAGTCCTCAGAGGACGCTGGAGCACTTTAATTTCACTTGTGATTGGCAGTAATAACTTTCTCGCTTTTTCTTTTGTGGAAAAGTAAATAGAATTGAAAAAAGAAAGTAATAAGATAAGTCGCGTAATGCGCGTAGAATAATATCAAGTCACTGTAACAAGACACTGCATGATCAGGATGTATTGTTACATGTCACTTTATATAACAATGGTGAAACTTTAAGAATTTTTAACATTTAGAAAAAAGTATTCAGAGATTTTATAATTGAAAATGATTTAAATTCAGACCGATACCTGTCTTGAATTAATCCATATTTCTATTCATAGTAGTTTTCGTATATCATTTATTTTGATCATTAAAGATTTTCATCTAATGAAGCATCGGATTAATATCAAATAATAATTATTTTAATAAAAAGTACTTTATTTTCTGCAAATATGGAATAGTTTTATCCGTATAATACATAGTACATATAAATAAAGAGAGAGACAAAATCAAAGTATTCTGAATAAATTTTTTTTGGCTTACAAAAAAAGAGAGAGAGGATGGAAAGGCTAAGAGAAGCGGTGCTATCAGGCCGCGCCTCGTCAGCAATTAGCAAGTGTAATTAATAAATCGGAGAGCGAAACAAGGAGGAGAAAGTGGGGGCGTCGAGTCGTCAGCCGCGCAATTTTCTTGTTAGCCGCCGGGGAGGAACGAGAAGTTACGACGAAGTTAAGCGGTCGGGATCGATCGGCGATTACGATCGCGATCCGCAAAAGATAGCCCGTCGGCGCAACAACGACGACGGTATTATGAGCGCACGTTTTGCAGCTTTACGAGTCCAGGCACTTTGTCATCGACCGCGCGGCATTGACGTTTCGCGAAACAAGCTCGTAATAATTTATAAGGAAGCCACGAAGCAATGCGTGCCGCAATCATCTATTCTATGAGGGGAGAGGGGGAGAGAGAGAGAGAGAGAGAGAGGGCGAGCAACAGAAACGTTTACCAATAGCATGTTTCACGGGGCGGTAATGACACCATGAATATGTATATACGCACCGGAGTAGATGAGGGACGGAGAGCGAAACAGAGCGGCGGCTTGCCGTGGTCGTATACAGGGTGTTCCCTTCGCATTGCTCTAGTGAAGAAAGGCAAATGAGACGGATACATCAATGTACAGTCGTAACAGCGAAAATACTGAAAATCCTGTAGCATGTTTTGCTAGTTGTTTCTTCATGAACCACCTTCTGCGTGGAACGCAGTATTGTAAAATCCGCAGTTTAATGAGGGCACCATTAATCTCGTTACGTGACGAATATAATTCAAGATAACGCCGATTAATCACGACTACATAGTCACAATTATACACACTGGTCGACAAGTAGTATGAGCAACGAGAGTCTGCATTCTGTATTTTCGTTTCTGTATTTTCTGGTTTCGTTTCTCTGGAGCGAGGGAATGCTGGATCGATTAATGCACGTCGGACGAACGAAATGAGACACCGTTTGTATGAAGGACGGCGGCGGATCAAGAGAGGGCACCGCTCAGACCTTGGCTCCGAAGGACTTAAGCGGGATGACGAGGAAATGGGCGTGTCCTTTCTACACTGTAAAACAAACAAGACCCGTTAATGATGCGAGCTGCTAGTTAGACGAGATCAACGTGGCCTTTCCCTTCTCGTTCCCGCCCTCTCCCCTCCCGCCTTCTGTCCCTCCTCTTGCTTTGCATAGGAATTCGTTTCACGTCATTGACGTTGCATTCTTAATACAATGCCGCGGGCATGGGGTGGTTTTCATCGAAGCTGTTGCCGTCACCGCGACTGCCGCTGCTGCCGCCATTTCCCTGCCACATCCGCAACTACCATAACCGCCACAAGCCTCCTCCTTCGGACTGAGACTCATTTGTTACAGGATAGGGTTTTGAAATTAGACTAGCAAACTAATCGTCTCGTCAGAAATAGCTGTCTGTCGCGCCCACCGTATCACCGTATGCGCCGCGTTATCAGCCCGCAATCCTCGAAATCGTGCCGAAAGCCTGGAGCGCTTGCGATGATTGAAATTCTGATAGCGCCGATTAGGACGTTTGTACGACTGTCTGTTGTGAATTATAGAGATTGCCACAAACGCCACGAGCAACAACGTGTAATATTCAGTATAAATTAGAATGAATTAATGTACACAGTGGGAAGAAGCAGGATTGGTTAAAACTCAAATCTGTCGGGAGTCGCTGTTGAAAGTCGCAGTAAAATCCTCGACGGTTATTGTCGGACGATAAAAATCTCGACAATAGTTATCAGGAAATAAAACTCTCGAGAACTCATTTCCAGAGCAAATTTCTTTCGACAAAGTAATCCTGGAGTTGATTAAAACCATAATCGTGACAGTTGTTTTATTTTCGAGAGAAAGCACAAAGCTGTTCTCTCGAAAACGAAAATCTTTAGTGATTGTGTTAAATAAGGAGTAATATGTTTGATGTTCATTTATTGAGCTATTATAAATATTATTTAAATGATACTCACTCTGACTTTATCTATTTTAACTTTTTCGTACATTACTCTCTTTAGAATGGAATTTAATTTCAATAAAGAGTGATAATTGAGCCAGTGTTGAAAAAGTGGCCCAATTATCAATTTTTAGAGATTGAAGATTCTGCTTCAAAGATTGTAAAGAGTAGTCTTATTCCCTTTGGCTTTCTTTTTCTTACACAATAGGTAGACTAATGACGCGCAATATTGCATGTAACATGGCGCGTGAAACAACGAACCATATCAATGAGAGATAATAGAAGCAGCTGACAATTTCGAAATAATAGAAACTAGGGTAATACCAAAATAACACAGAAACTGGAATAACGACAATTCGAATATCATACGCTCTGCCTGTTACATTGAAACGCAGCGCAGCAAGCTAATCGTCTTATTCGTAACATTCAGGCAAGCGATTGCTCTCAACGTGGACAGAAACTGTCGTTCCTTGCAAAATTCTCGCCAAGCAGGCTATCACAATTATTCGATCATCATTCATCGCTGCGACCGTTGTCGATCAAGATCTCGATGCGACGCATCGGTTTCAGCAGCAATGCTGGTGCAGCAACATGATACGCGGAGAAAAGCGCGTGATTGTTGTTCGATATGTAAAGTGGATAGCGTGAAACGAGGATGGATCAAGACTCGTCTGTTACGCGGAATATGGCGGGAGGCCGTGAATTTGCAAATTAATCGTCGCGTCAGAAATAGCCCGTCTGGTTAATCCTTCGACCGGACAGCGTATCAGCTCTGATCCTCGGAGCCATCTTGCGTCCAAGTTACGGTCGAATTTGCCGCATTAATTTGCAAACGCGATTATTCCATTAGATCCTCCTCAGTAATTACACATCTGGCGGCGAAACTGCCATGTTCTGCATTAGTAATTAGCACTTGGTTCAATACATTTTAAAGGAGGAACACTAGGCGGGTAGGATACTCTTCGTAAACGAAATAGAAAATTAGCCGTATATGTATATCGAATTAACATGCCGGCGAACGCTATCACGATAGTGCAAGTATTATAGTAATAGTACTTTGATCATTCTCGCGCGTATGTAATTTTAACGCCGAAAGAGAAGCAGTTGGCGAGCGCAAGGCAATAATTATCGCCGCAGAAGCGATATTTTACGCGTCGAAAGAGTTATAATGCAAATAATATAATATAATAGGAATATGACTCGAATTGGAACTCGTTAGTTAAAGAGATCCGCAAAACCAGATTAGCAAACTAATTGTCTTGGTAGAAATCTCCGGTTCTGCTGTTATATTCATTGAGAATGTGTTGGAGTTTGACCTTCCCCGGTGAATTTACGGAACAAAGGCCGTAGAGGCGATCGTAATAATCTAAACTATGCGTTTCATTGGCCTCTGTCTTGTAAATTCACCGTTTCATGCTGGCTTCGCGTCGGTCCTAATTACGAGAGCGAACCTGGACCGCATAACTGTAATAGACCGTGTGTAACTTGATAAGGACATCTTGAAAAAATATTTTTATGTCAGGTATGGAATTAATTTCAGAAAATGCACAGAATACATTCCTTGAAATTAATTCTATATTCGATATTAACTTTCCGGCATTAAGATCTGAGATGTACACTGAACAATCATATTTTTTGCATATTACATAGCATCTTTCATTTTTTTCGAAAACTACAAATACTACTTTTTTCAATAATACATTCCAAAACATGCAACATTAAATATAAAATTAAAACAAAAGTTTTATATATTGATGACTTCAGAAAATTGTTTAAAACAATTATTTGAATAATGATTTATATTTCTAAAAACTTTTGGATTATCAGTTTAATAATAAAATTTAACTTTTAAAATTTTTATTGTATTTACCTGGAGTTCAATAACTTTTTGCATTGTTATTTCCTATTAATTACTTCGATTATCAAAATTTGTTTTGTGAACATTCATGTTTTCTCAGCAAAAATCTGTCCGTTTTTATCTATAATATAACGTGCCTGAAGCGGAGAAATAGGCGGTTTTTCGAGTGAGTAAATAAAATAAGAGTCACAGTCGAGAAAGTAGTGCAGGTGTCATCAATATTTAAAACACAGTATCAATGCTACCAGTCTCTCTCTCTCTCTCTCTCTCTCTCTCTCTCTCTCTCTCTCGCGAATGTGGACTTATTTGTCGTGGAAGTTGGAGAAGCTGATCGCGAGAGTTACCGTCAGTCAGACTAATCGTCCTGTCGGAGATTCTGGATGGTTGGATTCTTCGACAACGAAAGTAAAAGCGAACTCGACGACCTCGTGTAGACCGATTGGACGAATTCATGAAGCGCACAGCGTGTTTTTCGACGAGGCCTCACGTTTGCTCGTAAATCCGCCGCTTCATCGGCCGAGCGTCTTGTAAATTTATCTCCTGGTCCGAGGCTCATCGCGACGTTTCGTGATTAGAACCTAGGGTTTATTTAATGAGGCCTGCTGTAGGTCGAGATGAGGATCGTCACCCCCGTCCTCGCCTCTATCCCTCTGCGCATCTTCCTTGCCTTATGCGTGACCTCTTTTATTATTATAAGAACCCCCGTCAACGCTGACAAATTGCCCGAACCCGGACGCGTATTCTCAGAAGCGATATCCGTGAGATACGGAGCGCGGAGAAGCACATTCGATACACGTCGAATTTCGAATGATCATCTGCGCGTGTCCAAGTGAGTGTTGTTGGAATCTGACGTTTGACATCCCCAAAGGCTTTTGAGTTTTTCTCATTTTTCATTTTTTTCACAATACAAGTTGACTAGAAAGGATAAAACAGAGAGAAATTTTTTGTTGACACACTTTTGTTAAAACAAATTATTTTATTAAAAGCACTGATACGTTTATAAGATTAAAATTATTGTTTACTGACTGTACAGATTGATGGAAAAAAATTTTCTAATTAATTAATCAAAAAATAATTAAAAGTAATTCAATTCTATTTATATACTATTTTCTTGTAACGCTAATTTTATTTTTTTTAATATGGACTTTTTTGGAAAAATTGATTTTCTTTTTGCCTTTAAACAATATTAATATCTTATTAGATAGAAATTCTTACTTTTGATAGTGATCGACGCGAATTTTTGTCAATCATCCACCGATCTTTTCTCGTTATATATAAGTCTAAAAACGGCAAACGTACGTTTAATGTAGGACTCGAAGCTTGATGTATGCACATTCTGTGATGAAGAAGCGTTTCGCAAACTTCAGATTATTGATCGTTTAAAGGATCTGATATGAAACATACAACTAAAGATAAGATTTAAATCTTATTTGTTTATGTCTATCACATACAGACATCGTATTGAATAGTGAAAAATAAGAATTTTTTACCTTCGCTCGCGCTGCAACACAATAGCGTCCAACAGAAAAAGCAACTTTGCAATTGTTGTAAAATTGTTTAATATGATTTATATATTTAGAACCAGTGAGGAACTAAGGGCAAGATCAATCATATTAAAGAATACAACAGTTGCAAAACTGCTTTTCTACTGAATGCAGTCAATCATATATATGTATATGAAAAAGAACATATTTTATTTCCGAGATTTCGATTACAATTAATGATCAAATCGTAATTTTAATTAGATTGTTCCATAGAATTGAGAAAAAATGTGCGATAGCAATATTAAAATCTATTATGATATTAAATTATTGAATTATTAGTGTATATAATGTATCAAAAATGTATATAAAATGGTAGTAATATCGTGTGTATTAATATTAATGTGATATTATACATTAAAATGAAATGTTATTATTAAGCCTTATGAACAATAAAAACAATATTTGTATACTGAAAGTCACACGTAACGAAGTTAATATCGAATGAGCAGATAGTAATCACCATCTTGATTTATAGTAATGTAGTTTAACATTTCATAATATATTTTTGGGAATCACACAGTTCAAGTCACGGAACTGCGTAAAATTGCGTTCGTGTTCCTACACGTTCGCAGCGATATGAATATGCTCAGCCAAGTTTCGTACAGAACACATTACCCGGCACTGTGCGTATAATTCATACCAGGCTATAATGACGCAACGGAGGTTGAGGTTTGAAGACGTCGAAACGCCTGGCGTTGATTGAAAGGACGAAGGATGACTCGAATTTGTAATCAAACGTTCACGAGAGGCGACACCGCCGCTGCCGCACGTCGGCGTCGAGCCTCGTATGCGCCGTTGATTCGAATTCTCTGGAGAGATTGTGAGCTACCGGAATTGCTGCTGCATGTAGGCCAAAGTTAGGCGCGACACCTGATTATTTAGATCGCATTATCTCTTACCTCTCGTGCTGGATTTTGCAAAATTAACTACCGCTTTGCATTCAGCGAGAGAGTTATAGCGCTAGCTTCGGTACCTCGCTTCCTGTAGTAGACCGGCGATCGCACTGAAAACCCGCTCGTTTGAAAGACATTAAGGTAATAGCTATTTCGTAATACGACCCGTTATAACCACTCTGCATTTCGTTTGAAAGCCAGGTTTTTGAGAGAGAAACATGATAGAAATCCAGCGAATAAAGAAATACTCTAGCAGATAAATGTGTGAGCTTTAATCGGAATTTTATTGGTATGTAAATGAATGATGAATATCGGAATCCGTAATCAACTCGTGAAAGGTTCAGTTTGTCAGTTTTGTACAAGCCAATAATTATCCGGTTGCATAAAGAGCTAATTAATTAAAGCGCCAATTTTTCAATGTTCCCCTTGTGTGTGTCACTGTTCGCATAATTATTTTCCGCACGATGTATTGATTATTATTACATAATAAAACACATCAGCTTGTATGCATTTCGGTAGCGTGGAATATACCGAAATTCGTAATCAGCAGAGCGAAAAGACTACCACAAATTGAATATAGAATCGATTGTATACGTAAAAAAACTGATTAATTAATAATTAATTAATAAGAGTACAGATTCACCAAATTATTCCGCTTTTCAAAAATGTTTCGTAAAATTTTAGCAGAAACAGTAAATTGTCGAAACTATTAATAAATTTTATTTTTTTACAATGAGCTAGAATCTATGCGATTCGTAATTTATGCTAAGATTGATGACAATTAAGAATTTATTTTATTTACCAGAGATATTAAATGATTTTATATCTAATAATATTTAAATCATTTATCGATGTATGCAGAAAATTGCATATACTAAATATTTTAATACAAAACGTTTTATTGTATTAACTTAATTATTTATTATAAAAAGTTTTACATATGCTGCGTGATTTCAAAGTATACTCCTTAGATTTTAATGACAACGAAGTTGTTAATAATTTTTCGTAAATTATATTAGTCAATATTTCATAATCTTTTATAGCGAGACAAGTACGGAGATGTCCGTCATATGTCACTTTTTCGGCTTCGTGCCCCGGGATATCCATAATGAACCGCTAAATGGCTTGGCACGTCGCGGAATGCAAGGTCCGAGCTTCATCCGAGAGATCGTCGTCCAGAAATTCGCAGTTGCGACGGAACTTCTAACAGGTGCCGAACGATAATTACTGTAGTGTCGGACGAGGAAGATGACCGCGGGAGATATACGACCCAGATGTTTTGATACTTCGTGCGGACTGCACTCGCGAGAACTCTTGTGAGGACGACTTGTTACTCTCGGAACAATAGCGCGAGAGACGGAGAAACGGTTACAAGCGATGGGCGAGAATAGAGAAGGATAAGCAGATGAAAAAAAGGGACTGAAAGAAAGAGGGACGATGGACGACGAAGGGCCGTGTGCGTGGTTAGAAAGGCGAGATGATGGTGCAGGTAAAGAGAGAGAGAAAAAAAAAGGAAGACGACGGTAAGGGGGCGATCGATGGTGAGACGGTAATGGAGGGGAAAAGGGAAAAGGAGAGGGAGAGAGAGAAAGAGGAAGCGCCGCGGCTCAGTCGACCTAATGAGCTCTCCGGCTCCGGGACGAAAATAATTATAGAAATTTCCTGCCGATGAACGAAGCACCTTAAGAAAGATTGCCTCCCATTAATAAGCCACAGACGTATTTGCCTCCAGAATTATAATCAGGCTACGAGTTGAGAGCGCTCGTGTTTCCGTGAAATTCGTGCGTCGTTCGGGGCACGCCGGAACGATTCGGTCTACAATAGATTAATATGCTTAGCCCACGTTCGTCGGGACGATGAATCACGTCACTCGTGATCTTATTGATTTTTCTGTTTCTCTTTCGATCTCCACAAAGCAAAGATACTCGTACATATACAGAATGATATTGCTCAAGTATTTAAAAATTTAACCAGATACACACACAGATCTGAAAACAGTTTTATTGGACTGTCGAAATAATTATTATATATAGGACGCTACGAAGCAATGAGTAATGTTACAAAAATTTGACATTCTAGCAATCAGTTTGACCATTCTACATAATTATTATAGTCTAACAAAATTATTTTCAGATCTGTACTAGCTAAATTTTTAAATATTTTTTTCATGTCGTTCCATGTAGCAATGCATATAACACACAGCACAGTACATCAAGTATTGAGTCAGCTGTGTTAAATATTGCATTAGAAATTTTATATTTGTTAGTTTGCGTGCATATATTCTTGTATAATAATCAATGATAGTTACTGGAATAGTTCATATCACGATGGACGACTGTAATATTCGAATACATTTACACGAACCGAGTTGATTTATTGACGAATCTATTATCGAAATTGATTTGCTATTACTAATGGGCTGTGAATTGGTACAATATGGAAACTGATTGATGATAACGACTCACCATTACGGATCAGATAGTGAAAACGAAAGTCTTTCGCAACGTTAAGCCATAGCACTCGCTTTACCCGTACGAGTTCTATGGCTATTAATTACTGCCAGATAGTTGCTGCTTGTTAATTACATAGTATAAAGCCGTCTTCGTTAGAGTCCTTATGTTTCGTTCAAAGTGCAACTACAATTTCGGCGAAATTACATTCTCCGTCCTTTCAACTCGACTTGCGATCGATACTTGGTAGAGATACCACGGTTAATTACACTATATATTATTCATTAGAGGTATTTTCTAATTACGAACCTATTTAATAATTGATCTGCTAATATCCAATCATTATAAGATAATTATTATAACCTCGAGAGGTTTGTTAAGAATATTGTATTGCATTTACTTTCTTGCACTTACATGTACAAATTTTTAATTTATCAAATATATTAGTAAATATTTTTATGTAAGTCTTATTGTTAAATTAACATTTTGTTAATAGTACGCTACTTACTTACATAACAAAAAAATGTTGAAAGCTTCAATATTCGTTCAATATTCGATAAGATAATTAACGAGCTTCAGTTTTAATATTTCATGAGTTCTCATTGCTTGTGTTGATTACTTTCTTAAATACCAAACACTCTTAAAGTTCTTTTTACCCCGGTACAACGTTAACCCTGTCTGCTAACGCAATCGCATACGGCCTGACTCACGGCACTTACTCAGACTGACTCACCAGACAAAGCTATCGATCGATCAAGACAAAGCGATCGATCAAGAAAGGGCGCAAATGGCAACGCGGCGTTGCCTGCCGCCTCGGCAAACCGCTGCATCGATTGTCAGCGAGATCATTTTTCACTCGAAACGACGGGGCGGGTTTTCGCGCCCGGGACGACGAAGACGAGCTCCGGAGCCCGCGGGACTTGCGGCGCGCAAGTATTTTGCATATGAAAGGTTCGCCTTTGCTTTCTGCCAATACATAAGCCGCTAAGTTTGTTGTCACGCGGCAAGCGACGTGAGTGGCAGCTCGCGTTGCCGCACGAGTGCATTTCGCGTCTTCCCCTGCGTCGCGTCGCGTCGCGGCGTCGGATGGGAGGGAGGGAGGGAAAGAAACCATCTCGATGCGCGACGGTGATGCATTCTGACGCTCGACGCGGGTGTACGTTTCGGGGATCGGTTTCTCGAAGGTGCGAGAGCGATTCGCACCGATCGATGCACTGGCATATGTATGGGTATGTGTGCGTGTGCGTGTTCGCTCGCGCAGCATACACCGTCAGAGCGTGTTATGCGAGGAGCGACACGAAACGCACTGCAATTTGATCGATCGTGAATCTTGATCGTCGTCGTACTGTTTGGTTCATGCTAATCCGAGCTGGCTTTCGTGACGAAACATTCCTCACACTCGACTGAAAATTGATTTTAATTGACGTAAATTATTATTAATTAAATAAGAGTATACTATTAATTAAGCTTTATTTTTTTATATTTATATTTATCAAGAAAAGAGTAGAATTATAATTTATATATACATATATATATATATATATTTCAGAGTCGCAGATAAATGATAAAATTTTTAGGAAAACATTAATTCAAGGCTTAGCTATTATTTTTACTGATATTTATAATCTATAGAATCCAAATTAAAAATTGGAATCACATTTTTATTTAAAAAAATTCTAGTTTGTCGATTCAATCGCTTTCTCCTAACAATTTATATTTGTTTATTGACGGGGCGGAATTTTGCGATACATATTATATATTTAGTACATACATTAAAACTTTTATGAGATAGAAGTTAATTTTCTAATTTTTGCAGAAAGAAGGAATTCTGCAATATATATCATATATATATTTACCTCAAAAAGTTTTTATTATAAATAGTAATAAAAGAGTATAAATCCGGTTATGTTTTCGTCAAGTATATATATATATATATATAAAATTGTTCGCACCATTTCTAAATACGAGAGATTATTTACGTCCGACTCCATCTAGAGTATAAAAGTTGACATAACAAATGTCTTAAATAGCACTTGTATGTAGCGATGTTTTGAAATATTTGATATCATAGTAAAATGCTCAAAATGTCATGTAATCTGCGAAAGAACGTTACGTATAAATTTTTTTAAAATTACTTGCGAAACTGTAAGTACGTTCAAAAGAAATAAGAGCAAAATACTTAGTAATAAAAAGTCACCGCGCGCGTTTCACCTGATTTGTGGCGCACATTCTACGGGTACGTCACGTAGCCTCCGTTGCAATCAATAGCACAATAGATTCTCTTTTATCGTGCGAGTTTCCACGAAAGAGGACGAAAAAGGAGCAGAGTTAACGTGCCGCGTCTTGAATCTCGCTAAAGCCTCGGCTAAAGCGAAACCGAACTTTGCCATCCCGTTTTTTCACCGCAAACCCATTTCGTCTCGGTACAAGCGAGCGCCACTTTTATTACGCGTTTCGGTATTCTAATTTCAAATTTTCGAGATAAGCGAACATTCTTTACAGCGTCAGCGCCTAAGACGAGTGTCTTGGTGCCGGCAGATTCGCCACGGGATTACTCCGTCTCGGTTTATGAAGATTAAAATCAGCGCGCGTACACGAACGTGTTAAAAAGCAAGGTGTACTTGCCTCGTTTTCTGTGGAACGTAACACGAGGTAAACTCTGGGGATAGAGGACGCGGCGCAACGGCGCCGTAAACGTGATTTAATAGTGATACATAAACGCATTTTATACGCTTGATACCAAGAATCGTGCGAGATCAAGGATGCATCTTCAAGGACTTCGTCCCATTTGTATCGATGTTACATAGAATGTCGAGTGATTTCTTATAATAAGATGAGGTAAAAGCGAAGAGTGCATTAAGTTGCGAGTCTCGTACTTTCAGTACTGTCAGTGTGTTCCATCTCTCGCATAGCAAGAGTTAGCTTGTTCGATAATTGATGTAGCTACAATCTTATAATCTCTATCTAGAATCAGCTGCCAAATAAAGTTAATAAGTAGTAAGTCGTTATGTCAACTTTCATACTCTAGATGTAGTCGGACATAAATAATCTCTCGTATTTAGAAATGTACGAACAACGTATATATATATATATATATATATATATATACATATTAAGAATTTTTAGCACGACCGTATATGTGAATCAAATACGATAAGGAAAGCCAAGAACGGTCACATTTTTGGATATTACAAATAATACATTATATATTCATTTTATTAAATCCATTTATTAAATCTTATCTATCTATAATTTATTAAATTATTATTAAACTAGAGAATAATATATAAAAAAATAGATACCACATAACGCATCTAATAAACGACACGATAATGTAGATAACAGAAGTGCACATTAATCTTTTGATTAGTTCAACGTTTTTTAAATCTGATTTCTGCATTATATGTACATAACACATATATGTAATAAAATTTAAATGTATGATTATCGCTTTGCATCTTAAGATTCATAAAAATTATGTGGACTGTTATTTCGAATGAGCAAAGTGAATCATCTTCTATACAACGTTTTGGCCTGCTTGGTATACGCTTTAGCTGTAGCTAATGTAGCATTCACGCCAAATTTCGCGCATTCGAGCTCCTTTGTCCAATGTAATAGCCGACTTCTCATGCGTCCGCTCTTAAATCGCGTTCTACCGGGAACGTCATCTCCGTCATGACGTTTAACGACTGACGTTAAAAAAGATAAAAACTTTAATGAAGACATGAGAATGTAGGAAATGGCAAAGAAGATAATTTCTTAAACTTTCATTTGCAGATAACGTGTAGTAATTTTAGTATCGATGGTATATAAATCCAATTTAGTACGAAAATGACGATATTAATCATTGAGGTATAAATGGTAAAATTAATATTTATTTATCGCTCTTTTGACAATTTTAATAAAAATTATTTTTCGGATGTATCGTTCAATTCGCCATTTCACTTGACGCGGAGCGATATGAATAGCCGAATATATATTTCGCGAGGTTTTATTATATTAAGCGCACAATTAGCCTGATACGCGCGATACGTTGCGTTAATACGGCGCGACCGAGTATTATCAATATTTTATTAATCGACAGCACTAAAATTCCGCCAATTCGAAGGTAATGCGCGTTTCGTGTCGGCCGGATTTTATAAATTCATAATTCACACTTCGGGGCTACCGCTGTTATTGACCCGTAATAAAGTTGCAGTTCATAAAAGTGGCAAGCCCGTGGGCTGTCAGCAGCATGAAATTCCTGCATTATCAAGGTCAAAGCGGAACGAGCGTGACGTTTTAGCGAAGCTGTTACCCATGTCACGCACGAGTGGCCATGATAACCGACGACAATGGATGCTTCACGGAAGCATCAGTCTCGGTCTGGTCAGCGACTCCTGCTTCCTTTTCCAGATCGGGCGATCGGCAAAAAATTATTAAGGTCCAGGACGCGAAGCAACTGCATCGGTAGATATCGTCAGATATCGTAAAATAAATCGGATTTAATGATGGTATACTAGCTTTGAGTTTCTCTATATAGTTGATTGTGAATACATGAGATGTGAAAAACTTGAGTGCTTCCAGGAACGCGCTCACTAAGAGCTTAAATAACAGTTAAATAACAGTTAAATGTGATTATTGGCTGTAAGGATAAGAATCATGAATTTTTATTAAAATCGTCATAAAAGAGCGAATAAATATTAATTCTATCATTTATACCTCAATGATTAATATCGTGATTTTCGTATAAATTTATAAAAATTATTAAAAGTAATAAATTTATGTTTGTTTTAATTTGTTGGTGGAATTACACGATGTAGAATTATAAAGTCTCATCTTTCAAAAATTTTCACATATAACTAAATATATGTACAAAGATAGATAGATAAATATAAAGATTTATGTGTCGTTAATTTTGTATATATAATTGTTTGTTACGTTTCTAAATACTAGAGATTATTTACGTCCATCTCCATTTAGTATGAAAGTTGACACACTTATTACCATCCAGGGTATGAAAATCGACAACAATACAACTATTACTTATTAACTTTATTTGATCACTTTTCTTAGGATGTAATATAGCAGTTGATAGTGCGCTCCTGATGATGCATCAATTGTTTTGCATCAAGCGTAAGAATCGTTTCGCCGTGGAACTACAGGGACATGATTGCGAGACATTACTTTTGCAACTGTACTCTCTAAATCTGAATCAGTGGATAGTCTATCATACTTGGCATTGATAATCAGTGAAGTTCAATTAAAAAAGGAAGAATGTTTAAGCATTATATAACTAAAATACTGATATCTGCACGTTAATTTCAATTTTTCGATACCATATTCATTGAGTTTAAGCACTAAAACAAAATTAGTTAGATCACTAATAAAGATTAGTTAGGTTAGGGATCTTACATTTAATTTACTGATTACCAGTGGCACCAGTGGATATCAATGATTATCCATTCAAATGTAGAGAGTATAACTCAATGTTTGGTTAGCAATTATCGGTGCACTATTAGTTCAAATCTGTTAGATTTAAAAGTACGTAGCGCGTAAACCGAGACTCGGGAATATGGAACAAATTCCATTCTGACTGTGTCATCCATTGCGTTATTTATTTCCTTGAAATGCATTATGTAGATAATCGCCAAGCAGTGAGGTAGATTATTGTAATACGCGGATTAATTTAATCATTACCTAACTTGTACGTCGATTGTACGATAATGATGATTAATTTATGTATTGATGATTTAAGAAAACAATATTGTAAAGTAATGAACTTATCATTTTAAATAAAGCGTGAACGAATTAGATTGCCGTGAAAGATAATTGCCAGGCTCTACGAAGAACTATTTCCTGTTCCGAATGAATGGCGCGGGATGGGAATACATAGATAGAGATAAAAAGCAACGTTAAATTCACACCAGTCCACGCGACAACTTTTCTTCCCGTGAGTCTTGAGAAACCGAATATAATTGGCATTAGCCAGCTAGGAAATTGCGAAAGAGGTAACGCAGCCGATGATATCATATCGCTCCGCCACACCACTTCGGGTATATCACACAGAATATATCGCGTAACCGCTTTGGGAAAAGCCCGGCCGCGATACCCAAGAAAGTATAGGCTACACCTGACTCGTTGGTGCACGCTCGGCGGAAACGTATTGCGTGATAAAATATGCATTGCGTGCGGTCGCAAGTGAGCCGGAATTCTGAACGCATGACCCGCGGGAATAAAGTAGATATTGCGTAGGTGAGGCAAATTAAAGCCGTAAATCGAGTCCGGGGATGCGCCAAATCGTTTCGTTGCCGAGAGAGATAAGTTACCGCTCTCGGGTTACCGCAGCTCGAAATCGAAGCTTACATTCGTATTTCGCATCGCGCGTTTGTGTCGCGCTTTATTGCGTTCGTCGGCCTGTCGCTCGTCGGCCCGGCCGCGCAAAAGCATGTTAAATGCGTATCAATCCCGTTTAGAGCGTACCGGATCCGCCTCGTCATCGAATATCGAATCTCGTGGAAGATAATTACGAGCGAGTTCCTAAAGAGACGGAGCGGCCGATTATATTCTCGCAACGACGTTAGATCTCTACCGCTCGTTTTTTCCATGACGATAACCAATTATCCTGGGTATTCAAAGTTAAACAACAGCAATTTATTTTGAACCGCGGAAGCCAAGTAATCTGATAATAACAGATAAATTATTTTATATGTGACTATTATAGTGATTGGCTTCTGTAAGATAAATTAATAATTAAATAAAATGCTCTAATTTGTGGGTTATCCGAAATAGCCGAATATAAATACTGCTTCGTTCTAATTTTTTTGGTTGTTTGAATAATTAAATTTGATTTGATAAATTACAAACACATTATTTTAACTTATAAATAACATCAAGAGATTGTATAATAATACCAAACTTATTTTTTATGATTCATTTAAAAGTTTCCCGGAAGAACGATTTAAATTTGAACTTGATAGTAAATGGTTGCATTTAGCAGAGAAAATAGCTTTGGACGAATCTAAAATCTAAATGTATATAAATCGATCATATTAAAGAATTTTACAACAGTTGCAAAACTGCTCTGAACTTTCTCTGCTCTGAACGCAGTCATTATCTTATTATCTTTATTTTTTAAATTCCAATAAATTTAATATAACTTCAAGATTATTAAATTAAAACGAATTCGATTTATTATTATATATGAAAAATCGATTCATCGGTTAATTTTATAATATTTTTTAAAAGAAAATAAATTCTTGTTTTGAATAAATAATAATAAATTTTTTTTTATTTATAATAAATTTATTTTAAGAAAATATTTTTTGTTAAAGATAACCGTTACTTAAAAGGAAAAAAATAAATTGAGCAATTACTTTTCTTGAACAATAGAATGATATATTTTTATACAAATGTATGTTTTACGGATGTGATTTGATAGATTTTTGCGTACGTGATAAAAATACTATAGTTTTCGGGAACTGCGAACAAATTATACCGTAAAAACGTAAGTGAGAAATTGCTAGATGCGTCTGTATACCCGTAAGATATATCGTAATTCCGCCATTTTCGCGGCTGTTAGCAATTTCTTTCCCCTTCGAAATTCTCGCGGATCGTTACAATCCCAGCGATGGATGCTCGGATCTCTCGCAAATATGAATTATTAAATTTGGACAAAGGTTCACGCCTCGGCGATGTACTCGCGCGAATGTACGTGCCCTGCAATAAGACGACCGAATGCAGGCAGACTCCCTGTAATCAAGTGCAATCTCGGCGACTGCTTATTTACACCTCGAGACTCGTGAAAGCCGTGCAACGAGGCACCACAATGAGGACCCGTCTGCAAAAATCATAAACACCGTGTACGGTCCTGTTCATAAGTTCTCGCCGCAGTCTTAAGTTAGCCGACACGGAGGAATTACCTTTACTCGATTTACTCGCGTCGTTCGTTGCTGCAAACATGAGTCTCTTAAAATAAACGAATATATTTACTTGTCGAATGAATTATAAATGATGTACCATCATTCGGTATTTCCATTAGCATTGTCACAAAAATGTACTTGTTCTTGCATATATTATCTATTAATAGATAAATGTAATTGGAGTTATTTTAATTGACTTAATTTTGACAAATCAAATTATTTAGAGTATCCAATTATAATTATTTTAAAATAAGTGCATAACCATACTTTTTCTAAATAATAGTTTTTGTAATCGTAGCTCTTCTAATAAACGCGAGGATTTTTATCGTTTCCATGCCTTAAGATCAAAAAAATTATACGTGTAAATATGTAAGCATATTATTGATGATATTTATAATGAGTAATGTTACACGTCGTGAATTTGACTAACGAAGAGAATATACGTATCAATCGCAACTTATAATTATTAAAACGTAAGTTTAATCAATTATATGTGCATTACAATAATCTATCTAAAATTATATTAATAATATAAGCACATACATACAAAAGGCGAAGCAATCTGCATCTGTTTTTAAATTATTAGATTGAAAGGACATACAATTTGAATTTGCCCATGTAATCTGTTCGGCCTGTCGAAGGTTGGTTAGTTGTTGGATGAGAAAGAGGCAAAAAGTTTGGAAAAAGTTGCTTGGTAGGCACTAGTCAGATCAAGTACTCAGCCAATCTGTCTATCGAGAGACCAGTCCATTTTTTTCTTTCTTTAATCCACTGTTCTTACGTTAGATTCGAGTTTTAGATCGAGTTTCATCGATGGTCTGTTCCTCGTTTTAAAACGTTCTTGATTCTATACAATAGATATATTATTAATATTGTATACATCTTTACAATAAAATATTTATGGTAAACCGAAATACACTTATCAAAAAACGCACAGGTCTGGAAACATTCTATGATATTCTCTGAAAAAGTTTTGTAATCTCTTACATTCCGCAAAATGTTACAATTATAATTTGAATAATTAAGTAATTAATTGAATTAATTTTGATTTTCTTTAAGTTGCACATTCTTTACATTTTCTTCACTTGGCATATAAATTCGTATTTGTATCAAGCTTATAATTCAGACAGTCGAGCAGTTAATTCTCAGAATCATGTCGTAGGCCAAGAAAGTTGTATATCTCCGGCTTTTCGAAGTTCTATCAAGTGACGTTCGTGCCTGAGTAAACCAAGGAGCCTGCTCCACCTGGTAGTGTATTTGCCAAAGACGTTTACGACACCGGGGTACAGTTGATCCATTTCTCTGCAAATACCAGTGCGATAAGAGGAAATCCGACGCACTCCGTATACCTTAATAGCGGATTCGAGTTTCGGGGACGTCACTGAGGAGGGGGAGAGGGGAGATTATTTTTGCCGTATTCCCGACGTTTACTTGTGCAATCATACACGACCAAGCGTTAGCTGCAACTGCTTTAATAAACTGCCGGGAGCTATTTGCATTTCTTTCGATGGCTGCTTACTCGACGAATCGCGGTTTTTATTAAGGTCGGTTGCCTTGAATTATATCCGTCAACAGCTTTCTCGAGAGACTGAAAAATGGAAGAGACGTCGAAGCTGCAATTATTTTCAAGGAGGACGTAGAAATTAATCTTTTAAAATCTTTTTAGTAATTACTTCAACGTACTCGGTTAGGAAGTCACCAGAGAACACGAACGATAAAAGAAATAAACATAATTACCACGATTGACTTAGATTATGATGTTGGAAAATCATATTTTTTCCGTTTCAATACAGTGCGAAATAAATAAGTTCTTTTACGTGACATCACTAGTACTTAACAAAATAAACTCATAAAAAGTGCTGATAATTTTTCACTGGCTTTAAGTTTCTTTATAGTTGATTGTGAATATGTGAGATGCGAAAATGTTGAGTGCAGGAGCACTCACTAAGAACTTAAATAGCAGTTAAATGTGATTCTTGGTTATAAGGATAAGAACTATGAATTTTTATTAAAATCGTCATTAAAAGAACGATAAATAAATTAATTTTAGCATTTATACTTCAATGATTAATATCGTGATTTTCGTATAAATGTATAAAAATTATTAAAAGTATAAATTTTTATTTGTTTTAATTTATTGATGGAACAATGTTTACAAAGTTCCACCTTCCAAAAATTTTTTAAATGATGTGATGATATTTTATACTTTGATGAGATATGTTTATGTTGTCAAATATATATTATATAATTTTTCGTTACGTTTCTAAATACGAGAGATTATTCACGTTCACCTCTATTTAATATGAAAGTTGACATAACTTATTACGAGAATATGAAAGTCAACAACTATTACTTATTAATTTTATAAATTTATATCAACTCGTAAAAAGCGCTGATAATTTTTTATCTATAAATAATTTAAAATTTACATTATTAATAAAATTTACATTGATGTTCTTTTATTTAAGATATATTATTTAAAACAAATATATTTTTATTAAAATATATATATTTTTTTATAAACACAAAAGGTTATATATTATTAGTAAAGTAAAATCAATAGCATGTTTTCTTGCAATCTTTAGAGAAAAGTCGCTGATACCGACATATCACTTTGTTTTTAGACAATATTTCTTAAACAAAAGATAAAAATAAAACTTTAAAAATATAAGTACAAACTAAAAAGTGTCTTTTCATCTATCAGATAGAACAAGCAGTTTTTATAATACTGTTTAAAAAAATTAATTATTGCAATTTTGCATTTAAAATGATGTAATATTATCAATAATATAGTCACTATTATTTAAACTACGCCATTTGCAAAAGAAAATCGTAAGAATTTTATTTTCGTATTCGTTTTTAACTGATTTAGTATAGAAACAAGCTACAAATATACGAATTATGAGTTTGTACTTTTTTAATTAGCTAAATAGATGATGATTTTAGTATTAATAAAGCAATAGTTAGTTTCTGAGAAATAAGGGGGTGTCGCTTTATGAAACTATATCAGTATCGGCGACTTTCCTCTAACCACAAGTGTAAATCTACATAAAGTTAATAAGTAATAGTTGTATTGTTGTCGATTTTCATACTCTGAATGATAATAAGTTATATCAATTTCATGTTAGATGGAGACGGACGTAAATGTTCTCTCGTATTTAGAAACGTATTTAGAACGTAACGAACAGTTATATATACAACATTAACGACACATAAACATGTTTATATTTGTTATACTGTTATACATATGTTTAATTATATGTGAAAATTTTTGAAAGATGAGACTTCGTAATTTTACATATAATGCACGTGTAATTCCATCAATAAATTAAAACAAACATAAATTTATACTTTTAATAATTTTTATAAATTTATATGAAAATCTACGTGTAATTTCACCAATAAATTAAAACAAATATAAATTTATACTTTTAATAATTTTTATAAATTTATATGAAAATTACGATATTATTCATTAAGGTATAAATGATAAAATAAATATTTATTCATCGCTCTTTTAATAACGATTTTAATAAAAATTCTTACAATTAACAATCACATTTAATTGCTATTCAAATTCTTAGTGAGCGCTTCTGGATGTACTAAAAATATTTGCGTTCAATCACTCATTGTATCTCGTCTTATCATGACCTCGTCTGACCATGTCTTGATAGTACTTAATTTATTTTATACATTTTTCATCTGTTCTGGATTCTATTATTTGGTTTATATTACATTTTTAAATAATGAAAAATTTTTTATCTGTATTTATCGAATTATATTCTTGACTGAATTTGCGAGTTGTGTATGTCTACACGTTTTGTATGTGAGTTAATTTATTTTTATCAATATTCTTACTACTCAGTATCATTTTAACATTTTGACTTATTTTTGAGGTTTTTTTCACTTGATCAGTCAACCGCTTGCAAATGATACATCGATCATGTAACAACACGACACTTATTTGATTTTCATGCGTTTATTTATTATATGATTTGAAGAGGGCTCAAAGCTTGAGCCGGAACGTTATCATTATAAACTATTTACTTTTATATTTAGATTACATATTATTTTATTAACTGCATGTATAATTTCTTTGCCTATCGATATATCCGCACCTGACTTCAATATACCTATATATTTTGATGTTTGTAATTTAATAGCGTTTATTGTCAAAATATCACAGTGTGAATCTTAAAACTTTATCTACACTGTTAAATGTTAAAGGATCAAATTTAAATTCTTCGAGTTAAATCATATTTTGTCATTTTTAACTTTCAAGTGTATTAAATGTATTATTTTAATTTAAAACACGTGATTAAACAATCAGTCAATCCATTTCTGTGGTTGAATTATTTAGTTTTAAAGTAAACAGCATATTAATGTATGCACTTAGTAAATAATAAATTAAATTTGATAAATTAAATAATAAATAAAATTTAGTATATTTTTTTAATTGAATTATTTAATTCCATTGTTTCAGTTAAATTAACGACATATTGAGTAAGAGCAGTGACTACATTTTATAGGAATTCTAGGTTCTATTCTCTAGGTTATGTTCTATAGAAATGATTAAAAATACCTCAAATTAAGTATAATTTGACATTGTTAATTTAATAATGCAGTATATCTTTTTAAAACATTTTATTTTATTACAATTGTTTATTTATATTTTGGGAGAAATATAAATATTGATTCATATGTTCACTTATAATTTTAACGCGGTAGTCCAGAACGGCAAAGATTCGTGCAAAATCTCAGCCTTCTGGAGCGCACCTGCGTATCAATGCGTGTCCTCGAGCGTGAACTCGACGGGCAACTTTGAAGACGCGTTGCCGGGCCGGCGTATCGAAGAAATTAACGAAGCGGCGCGTTTTTTCGCGAATCCTTCGCCGACCGATTTCGCGGCCGCGTAGGAGGGATAATGGTCGGCGTCATCGTCAAAACACGTCTCTCCGCGTCGTGCCGCGCGTTGAAAATCGATTCGTGCAGAACGGCATGGCGGCGGCGAAGGAGCGTCGCTTCTTGCCGTCTCCGGCTCCGATTCTGCTTCATGGGGCTGTGGGGAACCGTTAATCGTGTATAGTGTATACCATACGCAGGGAAGGATCAGGTTGCCGGATGACTCCGCAATCTGAACGCGAACAATCTCTATGCGTCTATTCGACTCGCACTTCTCTTTCTCTCTTTCTTGGCGCGCCACTGCATAGACACCGATATTTCTTTCATACGTACTAGCCTCCCACGATTCGCAGTGAGGTTCGCTGCTGAATGAGGTATTCTCGTCAATGGTTACAGCGAAGAGTACACACAGATGCGACATGAAACATAAATACAATACGTACGTACACTCGATGACTAACGAACTATGATGCTGTGGGGAAGGATCATATAGGTACTTCTGTTATATGCCGATCATCCTTTCGTTACATGCGCGAATTTGTCTCTCGTGTATTTTCACTTAAGTATTTATTATGACCTATTTATTGCAGTCATATAACGCTGAGATGTCAAAAATACAATATTATAAAAAATTCTGTGCTCATATCGAAATAAATTAATTTCTGTCATGCTATCATCTACATTTAAATAAGTAAATAAAACATGAATAACGATTTTTCGACGATTTAACGAATATATGAATTAATAAATTACTATAAATTTTAATCAACCGTCACGAGATTTATTTTCACTGAAAGCGTATATGGGATGCATATAAATTAAATTATATGAGACTCATTAACGAAGAAAATTGGAGAAGAGAGTTATTGGCACATTTTGCAAGTCCACTCTACCAAATGCAAGCACCGACGCGATATCAAAAAAGACTCATTTAGCTTGACGCGTGACGCAAGAAAGAAATTCATATGATTTCTCGCTCCTGACGTCATAATCCAATATAGCTGCAGTGACAGACCAAGAGTCTTAAATCCAAGTGACGCGAAACTTTTCACAGCGAGAAAAGAAGCGTACTCGCTCTCATGCTGCGAATATGAACATAAAGGTAATGGTTAAGGAGAATATTACATTAAAGTGGCATATGAGAGGAATGTGTCGATTTTTATCGAAATTCTAAATTCTTTGCTTTAAGTTTTGAAGAAATGATACTTGGATCGTATTCAATATCACGCGTGACATCGACATGTATGGAACGTTTATATCTATATATCTATATATATATATATATATACGTAGATATATATATATATTAGGTGTTGGAATTAATTCGTAGTATATATATATCTACGTACATATTTCTTTTTAAAATGGTATATATATATATATTTGCGTAATGTTCAAGCTTATAACCGAAGACAAACGATACGATATTCAGACAGGCGAGAAAATTATTAGCATTTTTTGTAACAATTTCTGGTTACGTTATTCGAGTAACATTCTGACGGAGTATATACAGTGTCTAATTTAAATGTTTTAAATTAGAAATAGCACGAAGATTATGTTCGAACGCATGAAGAATACGCGATAAGATATCATTTGTGATTAGCACATGATTTATGAGACTTTATACTTCTATACTTTCAATTACATTTCGAGAACAACGGTTCATACCTGGAAGAAATCGTGGTAAAATCTTAAATTGTATTGTATAACGTTACAAAATGCAACATATGGCGCACACATTTATAATAGATCTAACTTTGCGAAATAATACTCTAAATGTAGCAATTTATCATAAACAATTGGTAAAGATTCAGTATCTCCTTAGCAACGGGCTTGGTCGAAAAATTAGAACTCTTACAACTTACAAATTTTGGATCGTTTAATGCAAATACTTTCTGTTAATTTTCAAATTATTAATTTTGCATCATTGCAACGAAATGTTATATTAATCGTTACATCGTAAATAAAGGTTTTGGCGGTATTTATTGTAATTCGTGAAAGATCGTCATATAAAAAGTTACGCCCCGTCAGTCGCATCTGAGCAAAATGTTGTAATGCTTTCACAGATTCAAGCTAAATTCTATAGTAAACAAAAGATTTACGTGAACACAAGATTCGTAAATCTGTCGACATGAAAAGCAGACTATCTTAAGGACGAGAATAGAATGGGAGAGGAAGATTTATATAAAATTATATAAGACTGAAATATATAAGCAACAGAAAGAAAACGAGAAATATCTGAAAGAATTAAATTCTTAATAATTACTATAATATAATTTTGTGTACACTCTAAATCAATAGCAATGAAAATTAAAATTTTATTGCTAACATGCATTGAATGTTATTGCAAGGAGTGAATTTAACGACATAGTGCATCGTTTGTCGCATCTTGAAACACATATGACATAAACATAAGAGTCAGAATAAAATAATTAAAAATAAAATAATAATAATTAAAAATAAAGTTAATAGATTGATAGCATGCTCTGTTCAAAATCTGTACACAAATCTCCATACACTGAGAAAAAAATTTGTTCAACTAACTAAACACATTTAGTTGTTTGCAGATTTGATTAATTTAACAAATTTTATTTAATTAAATTTAACCGTAGTCTGCTTAACATTAAACAGTTTGTTAAGCAGACTACAGTTGAATTCGATTAAATAAAATGTGTTGAGTTAACCAAATCTGCAAACAACTAAATGTGTTTAGTTCGTTAAACAAATGTTTTTTTCTCAGTGTAGACTTTGTTATCTGGATTTGGAGTGACATTATTTTAACCTCCATATTCACTCTTTTTTCGAGTAAATTTTTCTAATTATCGAACGGATTTTTCATTCCCATCTTGCAGTAAAATTCACGGGCAGTAATATTGGCGCAATTGTCACTAATACCTGTATTGAAATTTCAATTTAATGTAGTGAAATTTCATTGCTACAGATTTAGAGTGTACGTATTGTTTATAATATCCATAGATTTATTTAGTCTTTTATTGATAGCTATTGTCTAATTTTATATTATCTCAATTTTAATTAATATTTTAATTAATATTTTCCACATGCGTTTTATTCTTTTACATCTTTGAATTTCAATTGCTCAAACAAATAAAGTGCTTATAACGCGATTAGTTAAAAGCCAAACTCGCGTTTCGTAACTAGGAAACACTAATTCCGAATGTATGTAAATCATCCGGGCATACCTGCCGCGTCGAATCATCTATCTTCGGGAACTTTCCGTTTGCTCGTGGCGCAAGAACAGCAAAGGATGAACTTCAAGAGCAACATCAATCTGAGATCTACGAAGTTAAGCGAAAAAGTTCGATGCTCGCGAAATGAATTCGAACGGAGTAACGTAGGCGTAACGCGTTCCCGCTTGGGAGAAGCGATCGAGTGCGCGACGAGCAAAGGTACCTTTAACCAAAGAACCATGGCTGGTTTGAAAAGAAGGCGAATAGTGATGGGAGAAAGAGAAAGAGAAAGAGAAAGAGTGAGAGGTGCGGCACAAGGTGAACAGAGATTTGCAATCATGCGAACGGAATAATTGCACTCAGGGAATTAACGTGCATCGAGTATAGGGGACAAGCCGGTGTAATTGTTGGCGCTAATTAATTAATAGCTTCAAGTCCGGCTGATTAGACAAGCGAATGCGCAAGGGGCACCCGAGAAAGGACAGAAATACGATCGTTCCTCTTTTGTATTTTTCCTCTCGTGTTCCAGTGGGCTGGTGCGAAATAAAATACATGAAAATGATGAAAAAATTGCATTGACAAATCAACCGTAAAATTGTTGACGAAGAATTAGCATTTCTTTATTAATATAGGATATTCTTATTTTTATCGTCGGAATAATAAAGGGAAACGGCATTTTTGCATCTTTTTTGCCAATAATTAAATTCCTTTAGAAAATGACAGATTTGAAGTTGTTGAAAAGCTAAAAGTAAATCGCGAGCGATAACTGCACCTGCTGTTTGTGCTCGTTGAATCTGAAATGAGCATCAATATTTTATCGTAAATTATTTTTCATCTTAACTATAAAAAATGTAACTCGCGAGAGCGAATTAAGATTTAATTTGATAAATTTGCACGGTCTGCTTAAAAGCGAATTTATTTTTACGATCGGAACGGCCGCGCGAATCCAACGCGGATATTAAATTACACGCAGATATTAGTTAACACTAGACCTTTTATTCTTATCGTTCCGTCGTCGTTCAATCGTTAGGCCATCGTCTTTACAAAAGCGGACCTTCGCAGTAACAGGCAGGTTCCTCTAGCTCAGCAAATTATTAACAATCAGGCAGGTGTTTGCGCGGTTCACGAGATTTGCTAACAAGGCGGCATTTTCGAGGTGCGGACTTGAGGCATATAATTATATCCCTGCCTCCCTATGCGTATGCATGCTTCGATACCAACCTCTTCTATACAGGGTGTGCTGATCTCTTGGATAACTGAATGATGCCTTTGAGCCGTGTACTCGTTGTACACTTTATGGCAAAATATAGGGAACACGAATATAAATTCTTGTTTGAACATCGACGTATATTGTCGGTGTATATTGTGTTTTATTTTTATTATATTATATTTTTATCAGGATTTAAAACAAATTGTGACAAATACGTAAATTTTTATTTGAAAAACATATAAATATGAATTTATATGACAACAGATATAGAATAATTTGCGTATTGTTAATTCCTATCGTATGGAAAATCGTAAACTAACCATAATTATTCCGATTTTAATCTGAATTTATATTTATAAAAAATCGATCTGTGTGTGGAATGTAAACGTTCGAGTATAGAGTATGAAGCGTTGGCTCGAGTGCAAGGAACAGCGGAGAAATGCCTATTGCCGTACGAACGGATAGAAGAGTCCTCGATGCCTTCAACAATTCTGCAAATCAATTTGCAATACGCGGAACAGGCACGCTGGGCTCAGTGGCTGGGCGGTTGCTCGCAGTCCAGGGACGTCTGTCGGCTTCATAAATTGTTACTCGTTACGGTCATTACGCTTGCCTGAAAGAGATTCTACGCTATTGCACGACTCCACCTAACTAAAGCTGTGGCTCGCGCGAATCGGTAAAGCGACCGTGCGAGTCGTTACGATCGTTGCTCCGTCGAAGTCTGGCAAGGAGACATGGGATTTCTAAGTGTAGAAGCAAAGTTTCCGGCACGTGAAGGGACATATTAGCGCGACGTACATACGCATTAAGCGTGGAAAACGATCTAAGGTATACCGGTTATAACTGGGCGCCGTCCAATTTGACCACCCTGTACACTGTCCGTTGCAGCGCCCGGTTGGCTGCGGCGTGAAACCGGTGGGTATGATTACCCACTTTAGTTAACGATCTTCGTAGCCCCATGGCAGTTCCGAAAGGTCAGAAAGAAAACCGCAAGGAGATCGGCAGAACGAAGAGAGAGCGGAACGCCACCATCGACTCGTCGATCGGTTATATCCGTCTTTGCTTTTGTTCCGCTTTTTACACTTCTGTAGCGTTTAACAAAAGAAGTTGACAGTAAACAAGGAAATATTTGCTAACTTGTGAGGTTTACAATGGAATTATTTCTAAACGCTATAAAATGTGCTATGCCGACTATTATCTTAATGTTTTTATGTTACGATTATAAATTTGGTTAAAGTTATAAATTGGACAACGAAAATATTCTAGAATTTTAGAGGCAATGCGATACTATTTCTACAAGATAAACTGCAATTATAAAATAAGTTAGAAAAAATCTACAAGAGTAATTCATTGTGTTTTATATACTTTTTGATACATAAAATATCGATAGATATTTAAACAAATTATTTAATGAACTGTGATAGCAAAAAAATATCCTGTTAAATAAAGACTTACATTATATGTTGTTTTAAGTAAGCCATTTACCTCATAAATATCTTATTATCTTCAAGAATATGTCAGAAGTTCCATGAAGACATTTATATAGAAAAAGTTATTTAATTCTCTAATATTAGCATTATTATACATTAGAAATATATCTTAAGTATCGTTAATCATTGTTTATTTATTCAAAGAGTAATTTTATCAATATTTGGCTTCATATTGTTCATTATTTTTGAAACCATTAGGTTCTATGATTAACTCTTTAACGACACGTTAACTTTTTTGATAAGCGACAAAATATAAATACGTTGAAATTTCCATACATTACGCAAACGCAGTACTCTTTATATTTCTAATTTTAATAATTTTGAATTACCATCAACCGCAATCACATACGGAGAGATCGAGAGACAAAATTTCAATAATAAACTTGAAGAAAATTACATAAATTAACATTTCGACAGAACGAATTGCACGACCACAATCAATATTAACAACATTATGAATTCAATATGGAAGACAAGATGCGTGCGCGAAGAAACGGTTCCATCCTCGAAGCAGATCTCGTCGTACAGACGATGAGGACGCGGATGAGGACGCGGGCGCGGCAACGCAATCGCCCTGTAAAATGTAATATTTTATGACGATCCCCCAGTGACGTATTGTGGGCAATACGTAAACATGGAAGTTGATACAATTCGCCCCTCGGCGCGTCGCACATGCGTGTGACATAACTACAGCAATCTCGGCCGTATTTCACTGGACGTGCACGTCGTGTGACAAGCAGTATGCAAAACGCGTGCGTGTTCGCGGGCGTGAAATTACACGCCGTATATACAAGTAACCCGGTCTCTACGTAGGTACGTGTGGGCGTATAACACGAGCGCCGATCAACGCGCGCGGGGATCAGCCACGGGGCGAAAACCCTTACCTCGGAATTTCGTAAATGGGCCCGCTGTGCGCGCAATTAGTGTAATAAAGTGCTGGATGTGCACCTGACGGCGGAATTGCGTATTCACGCGCGCGCTAATTCACACGGCTCTGATGCCGCCATCGTTGATATTGCGGCAGCCAATACGGATTCGATAAAACAGAGACGTGACAAATGAAATGAATGGAGAAACGCATCGACGTTACCATCCAGCGACGTATTTAGCGCAAGAAAAGTTACGCAACGTTGCAACTTGGTCTTGGTAAAATAAATTACGTGTCTTGAACGCTCTGTCGAACGTCGTTTGAGTGGAATAGTTTATGTGGCCGTAATTAGAACACGACGAGATCAAAAATAAACATGTCGCCCTTATTCAGATCGAAGATTTAGCTAGCGCGGATTAAACGATTTACCATTTACAGACTCACCTATTAATATATGTGCTCCAATATTCTATTTGAGCTATTTTGAAAATAAGCGATTTAAATAAATGTAATAAAGAGAAGTGCATGTTATGCGAGTAATTTACAAGTGTAATCCGCGTTTTTGCGGATCGAGAGAGCGATTCCATGAAGATTTTATATTATTTATGATGATTGGATGATCGCAACGCACACAAATACATTATTAACCGCAAGTACATTTGGTTTAATGGAAACGCGGATGCGACCTGATTCGTCCAATAAGTGATCATATTGTAACGATCTTGCATATAATAAATTCACGTTTAAATGGATGATAACGAGACCATTCTCTTCGTAAGCGTAAAAAGGTCGTACGCGCTGTTTGTACGATCATAATTAACCGGCGCGTTCTTTCCTCTCAAATATTTTTTTTTTTTTTTTTTCGGTACTCTCTTTCGCCGGTGAGTAATTAATCGCATGGCGCGCGAATGACGTTTTATTTAATTTCGTCATTATATCTGGCTTCAACCGTACGAACGTGGGGGAGAGCCGACAGTAATAATTAAAATCTTTCGGTTCGACAGCTCGCGCATTGAACCGTGCGACGAGATGGGAACGTATTGTACAAGAGCGCAAAGGTTCAACGATGGGGGTTTGGTTTCATTAATATTTTTCATTCGAACAAAAAGTAGCGCTACACTTTGCGTCCGTGTAATTGTGATGAACAACTATTTTCGTCTGACAAACCAGTTCGCACATACGTTCATCGTTTATCCCGTATAATTGTCCCAGCTCGTATCGCCGAATCGTTTCGCAAACAGGCTCGAACTTAATTTGCGAACTTAATAATAAATCTTTCGGATTAGCGAATATTAAAATGTTTTCTCGTCTCCCTACTTCTCGTAAATTTGCCGTATATATTACGCGTAAAATAAATGGGTAAAAGACTCGCGACGCTCAAAGTGCGTTTCATGCCTACGACTATATTACGTCGAATGCATTAGGCAGCATGCAAATGACTGTCGGCGCGATTTAATTGAAAATGTAATAATCCAGTTGGTTATTAGCAAAGGCAAGATTAAAAAGCCGCCGTCTCTAAAGTTTTCAGGGATTCTCACGAATGGAGCTCGCAGAGTTTACGAATTTAATATAAACGGTATCGCTTGGCATACACGTTTGAAGATTAGAGTTTGCTCATGAAAGAAAATTGGTATGCGTATAATCGATGCAAATATTTTATCGTGTTTGTTTGATGTTCCGAGAGATATATATTTTTTTATTTGGCTCTTTTGCGCTGATATTTAACAGTCTTTAATAAATAATTAGTGGATACCTAAATGAATTAGTATTCATAATTGATCATTATTTGATGTTTAATTGCAATTCTATGAATCTATGATTATTTTGCAATGTTCACTTTTCAAGAATTCACATCTTATAATTACTAATTATCTGGTGAATTGAACATTTATCTATCTAATATATGATAATTAATCATTAACGTGATTTGAATGTCGTGAGAGATTTCCTTTTCGATTATTCTATTATCTTTATACAACTAATTAATTGTATTATTTGTTTGTACAGATCTTAGGTAGATCTTAGATATAAAATAAATCTAGAATAAAGATGTAAAATGCAACCTTACAATTAGTAATTAATTAGATACTGAAATAAGAATTTTTCTATCTATACATTATAACTTTACTTGAAAAATCAATCATTCTCCGCAATGAATGAGAATCAACTATGAATACTAATGACAGATTTTTCAAACAGTGATTCGTAGTATAGAGGCGGATATATGACATATGAATGGGTAATGTAGGTATAATGAATTGCCTATTACATTCAAAATTAAATATAATTTTATTTCCAAATAAATATCTAAATATTTAGTTATTAATCAAGATAAAAATTACAATAAATATTGTTATAAATTATAAACCATTTATTCTACTAATAAGTTAAACTAAACCATTTATGTGTTATGAATAACAAATAAATAGAGGAGGTGTCTAATATTTCTATGTGAATAAAAATAATAACAAATGTTACACTCGCGGAACAAATTCAACAAAGTCTAATAATGGTCGAAATTTAGTGACTAAAATATGATTTAATAATTTCCATAAAATATTTTAGTCATTAATTTGTTATTATTTATTCTCTTGCTTTTAATTTCGTACACTTATTCTCTACCCATTACTTTTCTAATGTATTCGTTTGTTAAGATATTTCTTATTTTTGAAGAAGTCTATGCCGTGCATACGCTTCACAAGGAAAAAGCCAAGTCAATGGCATCCATTCAATTAATTCGTCCTCTTGTTCGTTCTGATGAAATGTCAAGATACGACATCATTACTTCAGGATAAAGTAAAGATATGGAAAGGATGATACTGGAGTAGTTCTCGTTTCCTCGTACAACGTATCTACAAATACTCTCGTCCAGGCTTGGATATCATCAGATCAGATAAGTGCGCTTCCGCCGTATAGAAGAATTACAGACCGGGCGCGAAAAAGATGAATCAAGTCTCGCAATGCCTTCTGTTTGACATACAGTACGTTTCAAGTATATCGTTTGTGGAAATAATGCCTATATCGCACGAGATCGGTGGAAGTATCATGCTGGATGAATACTAATGTGATGAAAAGTCGCTTGCAATGCGTACGGCGAACGCATTACATGAATAAACTAACAAGAAAGATATGTATAATGAGATATTGATGTTGCCACTATAATTACGTTATTATATCAAACTTATAGCTTATAACGAAATTTATTGTTTTCTACTATAGGAAGTTAAACTTAATATCACCCAGCGGAAATTGTTTATCCCTCCGAATCTAAAGATACGATAGTCTCGCGAGCCTCGTTTATGATCATTTCTCACTTCTCTCTCTCTCTCTCTCTGAAGATAAAAAAAATGTAGTTTATCGAAGAAACGTCACCTAATCACATTGATGGAAATCGATAAGCACTGTTTTGATGCACGTCAAAAATCTGTGAGTTCAAAATTAATCGCATAATCCTATCCCGATACTGCTGCTAATTAGTGTAGCATTAAGCACGGAGATTCGAGTCCTTATCTTCGAGTACGTACTAATGCCGCGATGCATATATGCGTTAACGTTGAGATGTCACGCGCGCACGTGCGTGTGTATGCACACATCTGCTTCGATACAGCTGGAGTTTGAAACGATTATCAGGTGCGTATTTGGAGTAATGTGCATGGTCCGGAGCCTCATGCGGTCGGTAAACTCTCCAAGCTATCTCAGATATCCTCTCTCACTCGTTATGTCATGACACTCGATTAAACGACTGATATTTCTGCAATACGGTTTGCTGATTAAAAATAAAATGTTAATTTTAACAATGTATTAACATATACTGTTAAAAGGAATTTAAAATATTAGCTTTTAAAATTGTTTTTTTCTTATACAAAATATATTTTGATGTGTCATTGAAATCCATATTTGATTATACCTGAAAGGAGCGATTTATTTAATATCAAATTTATCTAATTAAATTACGAATACATAAGTTATTGCATCTTAAAGCATGCTTGCATGAAATTCGATCGAAGTTTATTTTTTATTATATATATCTTTATTATATATAGATACAATGGTTTTGATTTTCATGATAAGCGAAGAATCGAAAGATCTTTACTGCATGGAATATGCTTGGATAATATAAAGTACATTTATTATCCACATGCTTAAAGAATAAAGTCATACGAGGCAAATGGTAATGTATTAATCTTTTGATACGCGTCAAAAGATGCACAGACACGATGGATATGTATACTATCTATCGCAATCGACGTTATTAAAATTCCGCGCCGCTCTGCACTCGATACCTCAGTCTGATATCGCGGACGCAACCATCCATACAAATCGGATCTTACTAAATTGGAGTACAATTTTCACGAGCGGAGTTCCACGAGCTCGAGCTACGAAGGTAGGATAAGAAAAAAAGAGAAGGGGTGGTAAGATAAAGTCTCTATCCCTCTCTAAGCCGGCCGTGGAAGATGAAGCGAATCAAGTAACAGCGGTGGCTTACGTGCGATGCACCCCTAAACCATCGCTGAGGGAGCATCACGTGGAAATGCGTTACCCACGAAAGGTCTGTGCTTAGAATTCTCAAACTCGCTAAATTATATTTCATGTCACGGAGCCGATGATTCTTGAAATACATAAGCCGCGATGATAATCTCATTTCGTTAGTCGTGTTCGGCAGTGTTGCGACATCCTTCGCACTTCCGGAAACTTATAATGATGGAAAGAAATACAAAGTTAATGACGCATGTTTATAGGAGAAAAAAAACATATCTAATCAAGATATCTTTTGAAATATTGAGGAGAAATTATGGCAGTTTATTAAGAGAAAAAATTATACGTCAGTCAAGTATACACTGAGAAAAAATGTATTATATTTTAATAATTATTTGATTAATACTTAATATTTACTTACGATCAAATATTTATACTAAATAAAAAAGACGTAATTGTAGAAGACGTATGTTTTTATTATAATTTTATTATAATTTTTATTATATGTATATGTAAATTACATTTTATCGATAAAATTCCATCGGAGTTTAGTCATTGTCTCTTTAAAATGCATAAAATTGTCCATATCTTTCAAAAGACAATATTTAACAAATTTTTATTCTATATATTAATGTTTGAATGATAAAAGCGTACAAAGATTAATGTAAAATAATTGATATTTATATATTCTATAATTACTTACAATCAATACATACACATATTAATCAAATAATATATTGTCCAATATATAATATAATTTTGTCTTTATATTTTATACATATATATATACATATATTGCATATTCTTTAAATTAAATCTTTGTAGCAGAATGCTATAAATTGGATGGCGTTTCTTTCAGCTTCTACTAAATTGTTATTGTCATTTCCAGTATCGGATGAGCTGTTTAGTCGCCATCTTCGGCTAGTTGATATTCTAAGTTGATATTCTCATATCAGAATTTTTTCAGTTAAAATTATTAATTAATTATTAAGTAATTGTCTAAACTTCTACATTTTTAATGCAGAAGTCTCATTGGTGACTGTATTTACGAGCGTGGTACTTTGTCACATATTTATGATCTTAAATCAGAAATACTTCAATCTTCAATAATTTCAATCGATAAGTATCTTGATTTTGACATCTCGAATATATCTAACGTAATCACCAACGAAAGTCATAATTCTCATTTACATTATTACTACCAAAATTATTATTGTCGTTGTCGTTGTCGTCGTTGCTATTAGTTGCGCTGTTGTTTCTATCATTAGCAGTGCTGTTGTCTCCATTATTATTAATTATTGTTTTCATTTGCATGAATGAGTGCGTTGTTTCCATCGTCATCATTGGATACGGTGTTGTTTCCATCACTACTTTCGGATGCGCTATTGCTTCCATCGCCATCTTCAAGTATGCTGTTTCCATTGTTGTTTTCTCCATCAGCACTTTTGGCTGAGTTGTCATTTTCATCCTTAGCATCAGATGCGGTGTTTTTTTCAGCCTCATCTTCTATTGGGTTATTATTTCCATCCTTGGCATCGGATGTGCTGTTATCTTTATCCTCAGCATGAGGTGCGCTGTTTTCTGTGTTGCCATCTTTGGCTGAGTTGGTATTTTCAGCATCAGATGCATTGTTTTCTCCGTTGTCACTTTTGAATTGTTGAATTGAATTGTTATTTTTATCCTCTGCGCTGTTGTTCCCATCCTTGGTATCAGGTGCGTTATTTTCTCCGTTTCCATCTTTGGCTGAGTTGTTATTTTCATCCTCAGCATCAGGTATGTTGTTTCCTGCATCCTTGGAATCGGGTGCACTATTTCCTTCATTGCCATTTTCGACTGAGTTATTATTTCTATCCTCTGCATCGGGTGCGCTATTCTCATCCCCAATATTGGATGCGTTTTTATTCCCATCCTTGGTATCAGGTGCACTATTTCGTTCGTTTCCATGTTTGGTTGAGTCATTATTTTCATTCTCAGTATCAGCGTTGTTTCTTTCATCTTCAGCGTTGGGTACATTATTTTCTCCATTGCCATCTTCGACTGAGTTGTTATTTCCATTCTCTTCATCGAGTACGCTGTTATTTTCATCCTTGGCATCAGGTGCGTTGTTTCCTTTGTTGCTATCTTCGGCTGAGTTGTTATTTCTATTCCCTTCATCGAGTGCGCTGTTATTTTCATCCTTGGCATCAGGTGCGTTGTTTCCTTTGTTGCTATCTTCGGCTGAGTTGTTATTTCTATTCCCTTCATCGAGTGCGCTGTTATTTTCATCCTTCGCATCAGATGCGTTGTTTCCTTTGTTGCTATCCTCGGCTGAGTTGTTATTTCTATTCCCTTCATCGAGTGCGCTGTTATTTTCATCCTTGGCATCAGGTGCGTTGTTTCCTTTGTTGATATCTTCGGCTGAGGTGTTATTTCTATTCTCTTCATCGAGTGCGCTGTTATTTTCATCCTTCGCATCAGATGCGTTGTTTCCTTTGTTGCTATCTTCGACTGAGTTGTTATTTCTATTCTCTGCATCGAGTGCGCTGTTATTGTCATCCTTGGCATCAGGTGCGTTGTTTCCTTTGTTGCTATCCTCGGCTGAGTTGTTATTTCTATTCCCTTCATCGAGTGCGCTGTTATTTTCATCCTTCGCATCAGATGCGTTGTTTCCTTTGTTGCTATCTTCGGCTGAGTTGTTATTTCTATTCCCTTCATCGAGTGCGCTGTTATTTTCATCCTTGGCATCAGGTGCGTTGTTTCCTTTGTTGCTATCCTCGGCTGAGTTGTTATTTCTATTCTCTGCATCGAGTGCGCTGTTATTGTCATCCTTGGCATCAGGTGCGTTGTTTCCTTTGTTGCTATCTTTGGCTGTTGAGTTGTTATTTCCATTTCCTACATTAGGTGCGCTATTTCCTCCATTGCCATCATTGGCCGAGTTGTTATTTCCATCTCCGGCATTAGATGCGCTGTTTCCTCCGTTGCCATCCTTGGCTGAGTTGTTATTTTCATCTCCGGCATTGGGTACGCTGTTCTCTTTATTGCCACCTTCGGCTGAGTTGTAACTTTTATCCCCTGCTTCGGATGCGCTATTGTTTTCATCCTCGGCATTGGATCCACTGTTGTTTTTATCCCCGACATCAGATGCGTTATTTCCATTGTTTTCTTCACTATTTTCAGATGTGTTTTTACTTTCTTCGCTACTAGATGCGCTGTTATCTTCATTATTAGGTATCTTGATAGTTGTACTTGGAGTAGATGTTGTTAAAATACTTTTTGCATAACCTTCCACGTGTACATGTATTCCTTCTCCATAATGTCCAATAACTATTATAACCATATTTGTCCAACTGAGTCTTTTCGGTATAAATCGAGTTTGTTGATTTCCGATATTTGTGATTTTAATATGGGTGAGTATTGCATTGTTTGGAGCTCTTACACTTACTGTGATTATTAAAGGCTTGAAAAGGTGAGGCTGCAATTTATAAATAGGATATTAGTTCATAAATAAGATATTAATCATAAAATTATGAGACTGTGTGAAAAATATTTTTATTTGGTCATTTAAAATCAAAGAATCTATAAAACTATATTACCACTAAAATTTACGAATAATGAATAAAATTATTGTAAACAGTGCATTGTGTAATTTATGTTTTGTCTTATACTTATATTTTAAGTAAATTAATGTAATTGATTGATATGATATAAAGGTCAATTAAATTCAAATAGGAAATTTAAAACATATTAGATATAAGACTTAATGCAATATTTTTAATATCTACAAAATTTGATATATTATTCATACATGTAAATTAAAATATTTAAAAGAATTCTATGAAATTCGATTAAAATCTGAATTATAAAAGATGAGTTGTTCTATTTTTTTATTTAATATATGTACATAAAATAATTACAATCAGTTATTTACCTTAATAATAATTCTGTCAGTAATGACATAATCGTTTTCTTGACGTTCACCTATGACAAAGTCATTCTGATAAGTTCCTATTGGGCTGCAGACAGCCAAAGTAAGACACAAAAGCACAGAAAATAAAATCTTCATCTTAGAAAGCTAATTGTGAAGCCGTCCGTTGATTAAAATCATATTGTTCAACTGGTACTTGCCGAACGTATTTATATCTTCGCGTTATCAATTCTCATGCTTGGTTCCACAAAGAATCGTACCATATTAACTCTCAGATTTTTATCTCGACAATGACAATAACTTACGTAAGGTTATTTGTTTCATCTTCCGTTTCATCTTTCTTGCAGGTTGTAGATATTTCTCGGCATGATGTGTTTTCATTCTTTTGGATACTGAGAGAGGAAGAAGCGTGCAGTAATTATTTAAATGTAATTATACTTTGAGAGATTTTACAATTTTTAATTTATTTTTATTATTACATGATATATTTTATATATTTAAAGAAGTTTTACTAATTTTTATATTTAATATTACGATTAAAAGAGCTATTATCATATTAAATAAGCTATAGTACATAAAATGATTTCATGAATATAACTTAGAAGAAAAGTAATAATAAAACAGATTTATATTTTCAATTTTTTATTTGTATTATTTTTATACAATACTTTTTTATTTGTATTATACAATATAGATGAATATATTACAATATTCTATTTTTCATAATATTGTGACATAAAATTGACAATTAATAAAAATTAAGGATATTCACCGGATATCCGGCTAGTATTTGGTTTCCGGCAATATATACGGTCGAAATTTTATATTGAAATTACGCGCGTTATTATGAATATCCTGAAAACTTTTATTATCATTGATATATTTTTTAGAAATATAGTACTCTAATTTTTATTAAATATATCAATTTTATGATATAATATCATAAAAAATAAAATACTGTAATATGTCATCTCTAAAAATATTATCTTTGTTTCACGTGATATAATTATCTCCCTGGAAACTTACATATTTCCAAACATTTCCTCGTTATATTAAGGCTGCTCATTGGGGGTCTGATAACGTATTATAAATATTGATAATATTGATAAACTACACGTGTCATTAATAGTATCAGAGTTTTCTGACATAAATGCATGTTTAATCAGAATCAAATACCACTACCAAAAAACAACAGTTTAAGAGACATCGCGTATGATTTCTGTGGAATTGTGGAATATTTCAAAATTTTTACACGTGTATAGGCATGTCTTACTCACATTGTAAACAAAATAAATACTTATTCTATAATTTTTTTACTATAATTTTTTTTTATCTATCTTATCTATTTTATGTGTTTTTCTACAGATAAATATACATATATATGTATATATAATACTTATTAGTTGTTGGAATTAATTCGTAGCGTTTTTAATGAAAGAATGTTATTTATTTCACATGAGCATTAAAAAATACATTAATGAAAGTACTTCCCATCACTTGTAAAACGCTACGAATTAATTCCAACACCTAATACATTCATGCATAAAATGTGTATTTCGAGATTTTTAATTTAATATTTTTCAGTTGCATAATTGCATAGTTACATAATTAATCATCAAAAATCTTTATGAGCATCATTGTGTTGAAATATCTTCACTTTAACAATTAATTATTATTTTTACTTTATTTCTTCCGTTCGCATCAATAATGTCGTCGCGACTTTTTTCTGATCTTCGCAACTCTGTCGACCATATCGCGCAAATTAATTCCTTTTCATAAATTCAACGCGAAGGAACGTTTCATATTCAACGCCATAACTCGAAACGTGTTCCTTGGTACGTGTGTAATCTCGAATCTCAGACTCATCATTTTCAGCCGCGTCAGCTTATGGTACGTGAGACCGTAAGAATTAGCTAAGTGAGTAGCTACGGTAGTAGCTCTCTACAGCTTTTACATATGCAGAACCGGTGGTAGGCTAAAACGAACGAATCATACAAAATTAACAAACAGCTTATCCTATCATCGAAAGATATAACTTACAAATATTTTCCTATGTAGACAATGACGATCGTTTAATAGCTAGGTAGACGTCGAAAAGCGTTTCCGCTTTACCACTGACAATTTCTAAGAGCTGCTGAGAAAGTATAAAATCTTTTTTAAAATTCAGCCCTAATAATGAATTTGAAATTTATATTCGCGACGTTAAACACTGCCGGGAAGTGGTTAAATTCAACAAAAGATCATTAATCTTGTTCTTTTTAATACTTACATATAATTTCTTTTCTTTATTAAAAGTATTGATTTGTTGCAAGGTATATTGCATTTAAATCTTTGATGATTAATAATTGATGAATCTTAGATAAAAGATTTATAAAATGCATAATAGGATATTATTAATAGAGCAATCTATTGAGAACATATTTGTTAATGATACAATGCATAATAAAATTGAAACAATAGATTCATATGCGATTCAGGGTGGAGTCTATTATACATTAATTTTCATGAAAAAAGTACAAATGAATTCAATTCATTCGCAAAGAAATATAAAATGTTTAATCCTATTAATTTGCGAATCGTTGTAATTCATGGTTTTATAAAAAGATACGTATTTTTTTTATGAGGGATTCAATTTAAATACTATAAAAAATGAATTTTTAACTGATATTTATATTGAGTGTGTAGGAAGGTATAAAATTTTTATTAAAAATTATCAGAGAAATTGTCAGATGAATATTTCATCGAATAATGATTTTACAATTGTATATCTATAATTATTGTGTAATTTGATACATATTATTGACCGATATACATACACAAAACGCGTTTATGCATTTATTTCAGCATTTATAAAAAAAAAGTTTTCTCTAACGGACTATATGCTACGTAAAGTTTCGAAGAAAAACATATAAGTTCAACATTGAACTGATAAGAAATCTTATCTCGTTGAGATCATAGTCGTTATATTCTCATTATTTTGTTCGGTTAGCGATCTAAAAGTAATCAGTGAGTGAATCAGAGATATGCCGTCTGTATTTCACTCGAAATGTTTGTCGTATGTAAATTGTAATTAAATCGAATTGTAAATATTTTCTTATAACAAAGGTAGTACGTTTTATTCAAGATTTATTTTATGCAATCACATTCCAAATTACGTGTTCATTTATATAAATGCTTAGATAAATTAAACTACAATTAAGTGTATAAAATTAATTTTTTTAAAGAGCTTTAATTAATAAATTTAAACTATCAATTTAATTTTCAAAAACTTCTTTCAAATAGCAATCACACGCCCATTGAAATAATAAGATCATGTATCGAATTTCTTATTTATAAACTTAAGAATAGAATTTCATGCGATGCTGTTACATAAGGGAGAGAAGATGCTTAACGATCGCCTTTGAAACGTTTTTCGTACCAATATGTAGATGCATTGCATCATCGCATCCTCTGCGTATATGTTCACGCGGCTGCTGGTAATTACTCATGTCACGTAGCCGCATTGCTGGCCATGGATACCATTTTTTATACTATCAAGAGGTGCCAACAGCCCGCGCAGTCCGCCATCCAGCCCGTAATATCAGCCGATGCTTTTTATTAACGCCGAGAAGAAGAGAGACCATGTATCGATCCAATAAACGCCGTCACGTCGGATCGGGCGAGAACAATCGCTACAGAGGATAAAATTCTCCGCTTGATCTGACCGCGAGTGGGAATGGCACGTCACGTACTGGCGATCTCTTCTTTCATTAACGTTACGAACGTTTCACGCATCGCTCCTAATCACTGCCCGCGAGTACAAGCTATCACGAACATCGTGAAAAGAAACCTGCCATTCCCTCTTTCTCTCATTTACACGCGCGTGTATGCTCTTGTTTCTACGATTCCCGTCGGATTCCCTTAAATCCCGACTGTGTAGTTTATCGAATTAATTCATTATCAACTTAACTCATTATTTTTTATTTTATTCTTTAGAGATCTAAAAAGTTTAACATAATGAAAAATATCTTGTTAGACGTATAAGTTATACATAAATTAAATTGAATATTTTCTTTATACTTTGGAAGCTTTTTCTTAAATTATTCTTTACTTAACAGCTTCATTAATGATTATTAAATGAATTAAGCTCTTGGGAATGATGATGTCCTCGCGAAATTATAAATGCTTTTCAATGCGTTATATATTTAGACTTTTTTGTACATAGACTTTTTCTTAAAACGATTCTATCTTATCATTATATATTTTATAAGCTCTTATAATTTTATAAACATTTTTATTTTCTATTAAAATTGACGAAATTATCTTGGCAAAATGAATTGTCGAAAGTATTTTTGATTCATCGTCAGTAGAACTAATTTCATCATACGCTGACATTATTATTTCACGTCCATTATTGTCCACGCGTGTTGCGTAAAAATAGAGAATTTTATCCGCTTCACACTATAAATTTTCAAAAGTCCGATGTCAATCAGAGCATCAATTCGATAAATATTGAATTAGGTGGGGTATCAATCAACCATCAATGCGTCTTGTCCTGAGCAGACACGCAAATGGCTGACTGTGAACATATTCTCTCCTTGCAGTGACACCGATATCGCATACGTATTACGCATCGTTTGTCATCATTATCCGTACTGTAATTAAAACTTTCCGACTTATGATGAAGGATTGCACGACCTGATTTCCATGAAAATAGAATGGTCATTGTAAATATATCATGCTTTGTCCTATATAAAAACGTAACATTGTTCAAAAACTGTCATTTCGACCAACGCGATATGAAATACGCTCCGATCCTGTAAAAGTTCGCCGCAAGAGACTGCATCGTTTGCAGTTATATGAATATTAATAAATAAAAACATAAATATTTTTATAAAATAATAAATATTCTATTATACTAAATTATATTACTAAATATAATGAATAAATTATATTTAGTAAATAATATAAATACATTTACCAAATATATTTATTGTTAATATAGAAATTACATAATAATGAGTTATAAAATAAAAATATAATAGTAAAATATACAACAATAAGAAGTAATAAAAAATATGAAATATTTTGAAAACCTTGTTCTTGAACTTCTATTCGCCTTGTTACAGCTTCATTATCAGATGAGATAAGCCTTTGCGAATGATATCATCGCGAAATTTATTATTATTATACTTTCTAATTATACATTTAGACTTATGCTCCCAACTCTTCCATGAACATTGTTGATTAGTATGATGTATGAGTTTTTAAAAGAAATGATGAAAAAAAAACATATATATACTTTATATATAATAATTTTATTCTTTTACTTCAAAAGCACATAACTCAAAAAATTAAGTTTCTCAAAAAAAAGAAAGAATTATGTATTTCAATTTGACAGAAAAGTATTGACTAATTAAAAAATAATATACTCTTATATAATATAATATGATCAAATGTCATTTTTGTTATTTTTGTTTCACAATCCATAAAAAAAAATCACTCTTTTTGAGTTGTAACGATTTTGATGATTTTTTTTATATGAAGATAAGTTAATTCATTTTTTTGATGACAGAGTAACGTTTATTTAACTCATGATAATAATTCAAAATCACATTTTTTAGTTTATGTCACTTTTGAAGTAAGAGAGCGACTTTATTGAGCAACATGTAATATAACAAGAAGTAAATAGAGTGAAAGATGAGGCAGTTGCAAATAAAAAATAATACGCAAGCAAAATTAATATAGGTATATCGCTAATAAATCATTTTATTAAATACGTTTTTATAGCTAATTCTTTTCAAGTTAATTCGCAAATTTTAAAGATATTATTTTATATAGATAATAATGAGAATGGAAAGAATACGATAAAAATATGTAATTATAGATTTCCTTTTTTATATAACATTTTGAGCGTAAATTAAATTACGTGTTCTTATATTCTGAAATTTTTATGTTATAAGATTCAACAATCGTCACGGGCACATTTAGTTCCTTTAAGGATGATGGCCGCTGGCAATCGACACATCTGAGTTGGAGTAATATCATAGATTATACATCAGTTTCTCGTAGCTTGCTCAATGGCTCCATGTTCAATGATTCGTGAACCACTATCTGGTCCACGTGACCGCACGTGATCGCTTGCTTAAACTTGCTCTTCGATAATAGTTGAACCAGTTTAGACTATATATTTGTGTTTGTGTAAGGAAATATGACTATAATTCTATAAATTTATGCAACTGATATTGTATAACTTTTGTAAAAATTTAAATTTCAAAAACATCTTTGAATTTCATATAGTTTTATAAAATGTTATATTATTAATATTGTTTTTATATATTTATATGTCTACTATAATGATATTAACTCTATATCGTATGTATGTATAATATTTTATTTATCACATACAAAAACTATTACAATTAATATTAAAAACAATCAATATAAAGAACTCTTGTTAATAACACACGATAATGATATTATGAAAGGACATATAAGAGTTAGATTTAAAATCTTTATAACGTAAAAATTAAATATATAAAATTACATGATAAACTTTATAACTTACAATAATATTTTCTGATGTAGAATAAATCAATATTAAGACATTACATATATTTCGACCTTTGTATTAGGCCCTCTTCAGATGTACAAAAATGTATAAAAATTCGCAAAGATTTATACAATATTTTTGTACGTCTGAAGAGAGTCTAATACAAAGACCGAAACATGTGTAATGTCTTAATATTAATTTATTCTACATCGGAAAATATTATTGTAAGTTATAAAGTTTATTATGTAATTTTATATATAATTTTATATATATTTAATTTTTACGTTATAAAGATTTTAAATCTAATTCTTATATGCCCTTTTTTAATATCATTATCGTGTACAATTAATATATAGTAGCTATATACATATTTAAATATATCAATAACTGTGCCATATTGTGGTTCTTAATTTTATAAAGTAAAATTTTATAAAGTAGTTGTTACATTTAATGAGATATCATACATTATATAAAATGAGGAAAGCATATAGCAATTTATAATATTTTATTTTGCAAATCAAATCAAATTGTCGGTTTATTCTGAAGCGATATTACTGCAGAAATCCTTGCAGACAGTATGCAAATTACAAACATATTAATATTCTCATATAATAATATTTTTACATTTGTATTATCTAAAAATAATTCTATTTAAGAGAAATCTTTACAATACCGAGAATTGTCCCCAAATTTAGTTAATAACCGCTGAAATAATTCGTCGCAAATATCTGTTGAAATATCTGTATGTAAAAGATGAGTTGTTTTGAATTAAACAACCCATCGGCTTTATTTCATTATTTCGCATGACTCGCACCATTTCATCTCGTGGTTATAATTCCGATAGGAACTTCTTGTTAGCCTACCCAGATAACAGATAGTAAGATCGATCGTTGGAGGCTCTACGGATGCGGGGTACCATTGGATAATGGATCGGACGTATCCGCGAACTCGATCCCCATGTGCGCGGATATAGGGTTGAAGTTCTCCATCCGACGAACGTTAACCGTGTTCTCCCTGTAGAGACAAAACAATTTTCTCGTCCGCGGTGATCCGTTGCCGCAATACCCGGGTCAAGTATTTTCATGAATTATATACGGTGGGCGGTTCACTTCCTAGGAACCGGAATGGAAAATGTTCGAGGTCTCCTCGACGACGACTCTCAACAAGTCGCCTACGTCGTACTGTTCCGCTACTCTTTCTCACGCAATGAAATCTCGACGTCGTTCTGTCAGTCCGAAAATTTCGAAGAGAACTTGGACAATTTTCCGACAGTCTCAGGTATGATTCATTCATGACAAAGAGGTCACCCAGACAGGTCTCTTCAAAGAACAAGTGAAAATCAAGCATGCGTGTATCAATCGCGAGTGCCAATCTTTATCTCGACGAGAAGAGGGCTTTTATGTTCTTTACCTTTGATACCTGAAGTTCGTGTTATGCAATACTTTTCTTTCTATGGACTTTTACATAGAAGTACGCGTCGACGTTATTTGGAAACTGTTAAACTTAATATCTACGCAGCAGTACAATAGTTTCACCGAGAAATTTCGATTAACCATTAAAAAATAACAATGTATATATGAAGAGTTGTCTCTCTCTCTCTTTCTCTCTCTTTTTCTTCTTTTCTCTTTCTTTCGTTATAGAAATGCGTTCTATTTGTATTACTCAATTCCGCAAAGAAATATTATAACAATTTATATTTCACTATTAATATAAATCTATGAATTGAGGTAATATATAATCTATTCTAAACAATAAGACAATAGAAATAGAAAGTTAAAGTTTTATTTAAATTCTAATATTTTATAAAATCAAAATTAATCTTTGAAATAAAAAAATATTTCCGTAAATAACGCATTCAACTGTTACTGCGGTTTAATCTGTGGACGGTAAAAATAATACACCGAGATACTTTTTCAAATGCCAGACAAAAACATCGAAAATGTAATCAATAACAATGCAATTTTATCGAATAGGAACGATTTTCCACTGACATAACGAAGCGAACTGCAAAACTACAGTTGTACCACCCTTGATTGGATCTTTATTCTGCCATTTTTTGCACATGCAATTGTAAATGTAGGTATATAAATTCTATCTATGCCAACTCTGTGGAAAATCATTTCTTTGACACAACTATGACAAAACAAATCATTCGCATAACTTAAAATAATACGGAGTAGACTGAATATAATTTTAATATTTATAAAAAATATTTTAACACTAAAAAATGATTTTTAATGTAATATACTTAAAAAAATTGAAATAAAAATGTACTAAGAAATAAAACTCTGTCGTGTATTTATCTTGAAATATTGTAAAAGCGTGAGATGCAGCAGCGGACCGCAGTATAACCGCATGCGATGTCCAATTCTTTTTTTTTATAGAAAAAAATCTATTTCTTTAACTTCTGAGTCAAAAGTAACGAGATGGGAGCAGAATTCATTTTCTAACGACCAAAAACGTGCAATCGAGGCAAACGTCATGTACACACGTTCTTGCATACACACACACGTATTTCTTCCGCTTTTGCTTCCAGTCGGCGGCTTAGCCGGAAATAAGCAATCGCGACGATGCCTTTGCGCAGTTCCGTTCGCCGCAAAGACCATGACCGATTTCGAAGGACGAATCATGAATTCCCGGCGCGAAAAGGAATTCTTGCAGGAGACGATGAGCACAATTTTTATGTCGGATTCACACGGAGGGCGGGTTTTTTTTCTTCAGATCGTCCAGTTAACATAAAAATTTGATGTCTCGATGCTTCATTAGGAAAAATCATCCGCCGTTGTCGGCTGGGCCTTATGAGCGCGCGTTATCGGTGTGCAAATCCACGACCCGTGAAATTACGACGGGGGCGTCCGGTGTGCCGGCGCGCACCTTGTAATTTTACGACTCGTGGGCCACTTAACATCGGGACCGTATATTTCCCATAAAGCGCTTTCTCGGACGTTCTTCGCAGTGCGGCCGGACGGATCGCGACTTCTCACTCGAGGTAAACCCTCGTCTGTCCGCAGGTAAACGATTACCCGCTCCCGCGGTCCCGGTTTCTCGCGAGGGAACAGGACCTGGTGCGAAGCCGAGCCCCCGTCGTCGCGGTATCTCCTTACGAATCTCGACAAAATGCGTCGTGTCGGCTTGTCGGCGCTTATTACGTCACGTGACGAAATGACAGTGCTCACAGCAAACACAAAGAAGCATTCGTCCCGGCCGTGTGAGTCGTGTAATCGCGTACAGGCCGGTTCTATGCTCAGAAGGCACGGAAAATTTCATGCGTACGGCTGATGGGACGGTTTTTACATTGTAAGCTTGTATAAGTGTATATATAAGTATACATATATGTATATTATATATATGTAATACGAATGAGCAGAGATCATGTCGTATGTGCTGTGGAATATCCGAGGGGTTATCAGGATGGTTGCTTCCAGCCGGCATTCTCCACGCGTATCAGCATATATTAATAGGAAGTACGATTAACATATTTTTTTGTATAACAAAACGCAAAATTAATAATGCTGTAATAATAATGAAAAAGGAAATGTTATTATGTCGTATAAAATTAAATTATGATTATCTTTTGTCTTTATCTTTGTCATTTGAGTTTAATGTATCAGTTATTTTTTATTACTTAAGTTCGAAGTTTCGCTTTACTATAATGCTACAGTGTATAAAAATTATAAAGTTTCTGAAATTGTCACTTTTCCATCACCTAGTTTGCATACTTTTTTAATCTTATACTTATTACATTAATATCTAAATATAATAGTACATCGTAATATTTTATTTTATGGCTAAATTAATAATTTTCTTTAGCGTAAGCAAATATAAAGGACTAGTTTTTCTTCCTTAGTATACTTTATATTTTATATTTTTTGCAAATAAAAAAGAAAGGCCTTTCTTTTATATACGCTTACGCCAAGTAAACCGCTAAGCAGCATAAACTTATCGGCATCGCACCGTACGACGAGTACAAGTAAACCCCTTTTTATATTTATATTTTTTACGTTAATAATAAGTGAGGCGCGAGAGCGTTTTTATTTTTAACCAGCAAAGACAACGGGTGAGTTTCCCCTTTTTTATGTATACATATATAGGTATATATAAGGTAACCTGACTTTTTATGGCCTAGTATCCAATATGCCCTACTCGCTGTTTGTGGATAATTACATGGTGAATTCAGCAGATAGTAAGACTAATAAGTAATGCAGGTTGTTTGACATTATTGCATCAGTTTATATTGCTCAGTTTGTTCGTTCTGTTATTGTTATTAAAGTAAAACGCACGTCATGGCGATACAATATTTGTAGATAAGTAATTGCTTTTTTCAATTATCAAGAGACGGTTAATTTCCGTAGTTCATTTTATTGTAACTCTATATTTATACTTTATAACATTGTATTGAATTTACATTTTCATAACGTTTGTTTACAACTAAAGAGAGGAAATTGTAATGTAGAATCAATATAATCAACCTATAGGCATACAAGTGTACACACATCGATTATGACGTATTTTTGTTATTCCAAATCGTGGATTCTAATTTACCTGCTAAACATTGTGGAAATAAATAGATAAGTAGATAAGTTAATTGTTTGGAAAATAGTTCTTACATATTAAAATAAACATGTCAACAGATTAATAGATTTATAATCTTATGAAAGTAACATTGTAGATTACTTCATTTTTCATTTTTTAAATATTTCTTGTTAAAAAGAAAGTTAGAAAAATGGAAAATGAAGTGATCCATTGTTATTTAGGTCATATTATGGATATCCAATATGACCTAAATGTTTTATACTTTTTCTTGAAATCTTCACTGCACCCATGTAAATATTTGAAAATTATATTTTTATATTTTTTTATGTTTAAAAATATTTTCTCTTTTGAATATAACCATCAATTTTTTAATTTTAGACTCGGTAAAAACTTAGAAAAAAATCACAAAGCTGATAAGTCATATACGATACGGTTACCTTGTACAAAATATCCCACTGAAAAACCTTCGTTCATCTTATACTCATGTTACACGCACAGCGCAAAATATCGTTCCGGCGATTAAGAGAACGTTAAGGTCGACGTTACGGGCGGCTGAGAGACTCGTGCACCGATATTCGGGATGATGGATCGATACGGTGCCAACTGCGGTAATTTCTCTGAGGAGAAGCTAAACGAGATATGAACGACACGATTAATTCCCCCGAACGATCTTTTTCGGCGCTGTTAACGGTTATCTGATTGGCTCACGCAGCACCCGACGCTACGGGTAGGTGCAACGTAACGAGCTACAGCGATCATCTTTTTTTACTGGCAGCGGCACGGCGTGGTGCATTCTTTTTGTGCGACGCGCGAACTCGGCTGGCAAGACCGGCTGGCCGGTTATTACCGCAGAAGAAAGCGTGTTGAGCGCAAAATAATGTTCGCACGGATCTACAAAACGAACGTTTAATTAATAAACCACACTCTATGGGTGCAACCTTCAACATCGCCAGGCTTGAACGTTTCAACAAAACTGTTGCGATCGAGGTTGAAAGTGTTGTGCTCATTCTACAATTATAAGCACAAGCGTAGTTGTAAGTGGCTGTAGTTGGACCTATGCAGCACAGATCATTCCAGCAATTATTGTCCAGCAACATTCCAATAATATTTCAGTAGCATTGCAAACGTTGCAATAATGTGGCTGCAAGCTTTTGTGTGATGTATGGATAAGGATTCATTGATTACAGTCTAACATATGAAGAGAATATTTGACTATGATTGATCAATTCTTACAACTTACGATCACTTATAACTATCCAATTGTAGAATGGGTTTTAAACACACATTTTTTACGCACATACGACAGGGTTCCATCTAATATCGTAACATCGTTTGTATCCATGAATATTAATAATTAAAGAAATAGCATTATTCTTACGCAGATACGTTGTCGTTTGCATCGCACGTGATGTTTGTAAGTTGCGTGGATGAAATATTGCGCGAGCGGTTTAGCACGTATGTCGCGTTCAAACATTTTATGCATTCATAACGACGTAGGCAATTACCTTCAAGTCGCCGGCGTGATAAGTACCAGGTTGAAAACATAAATCGTGACTCGTGACACGCGCCGCAGACTTCTAGTGGCGTGACGCGCATCATGTGGGTACCCATCTAATATCAAAGTACGCACGACCGTGACGAATCCCAGATTACCTTTCGGGGATAACAATACGGGCGGCGGTATGTAGAAAGCGGAACCATGGTGTTAATTTCCTGTTGCGGAGCCAAACAAGCCAACAGGGTGAAACAAAGGCTCATGGGGGATCTTTGCTATGCCTGTCTGCTTTCAGCCCTCGAATCGCGTCTTCTGTCAAAGATGAAATAGGTATCTGTCGTTCGTGTGCAAAAAGCAATCGTAGCGTCAGAAATTGCCGTAATCTTTCTCTCATGACGCGTTAAATTAAGTAAAGTTGAAATAGGAAAGAGAACAGTATTGAAAGGTGTCGAGAATTAAATTAGACAGAAAAATAGCCTGCCAGATAAAAGACGTACGAAATGCGATAAAATTATATTGTAATATATGATAAATGGCTTGAAAACTTATTTAATAGAGTGGTACGTTTACTTCTTTGATGTAATTATTGCGAGCAATGACATTATTTGTCATTACTTTGATATCAAAATGATATTTATTACCGTGTATGTTGATGTCAAGATGACAAGAAATAATGTCAACTTGTTATCCCGGTATATTAAAAAATGAAAATTTGTATTTTAGAGAAAGAGATTGTAATTTATTTTTCAATAATAAATTACAATTGTAAATGTGAATCGATTTTGTTAATTAGAGAAACAAATTTAACATTGTTAGAAACACATCGATTTTTAGAAATAAAACCGCACAAAGAAATAATAATTAAAATTTCGTCTTAGAGAACAATAATTTGCAATAAATGTATCTTAATTTTTTACTTGTTATCTTTATAATTAATTCCTTAAATAATCGCAAGTCTGTAATGAAAATATAAATTTTAATTTTATCACGGAAAATGATCACACATATACTTACAAATGCAGTGAAGTTACAAACAAAATCCTTAAGAAAATGAGCCACTAATAAGATTACATTAAAAAAACATTCAAGATGATGAGCGTCTGTTAAACATATATCTCTAGCAGCAGAAGTATAGTCAAATATTTTAATTTTCTTTTCTCTTCAAAGTTTAGTTAACTTGTGAGAATTTGCGTTAAAAAAAGTTACGTCGCTGAACAAAATGCGCTTTTGGAATATAGTTAAATTTTCATAGCTATGAAACATCATTGCATTTTAATATATAATACAGAATACATAATACTTCTGGCCTAATATAACTAACTCTACAAGTATTTCCTGCTTTAACATATACAACTTATTCCATGTTATTTTTATTTAGTTCATTTTTAAATTATTAGAACATAGATTTCTTTTCTCTTCCAGAAAATTTTCAATTCTCTAAATTGTAAGCAAATTTTTATTGTTGCATTTATTTCTTTTCCAAATTGAAAAATGAAAATATTTGATGTAATATTGCTTTCCAATTTCGAATGAAAATTAATGAATAAGAATAATTTTACTCACTTATTCAATTTTATTTCTTTTTTCATATTTTCTTTGCAGCAAAACGGAAAAGATCCCAGCATTTTCGTTTCGATGTTAAGAATTTGTTAAAAATTATTTTCTCGCGCGTGTTATATATGTACTGTGTTTCATGTAAGAAACTGTTCTTGCAAACTATAGGCAAGTTCTCTACTAAGAAGAACCAATTTTACAAAGTTAAAAACCACACTTTCTACTTCTGCGAAATTCCATGCTCCTGTCCTAGGATTAAGAAGACAGAATACTCGGATTTTGTTGTTAAAGAGCGGTCACGAGACGAACGAAGCAGTCCGCTAAGATGGACATTAAACAAACATCCACCCCCGTGATGCGGATACGCAAGCTGGAGTGGCAATAAGATACGTCGAGTAAACTACGTGTCTACAGCGTGTAACGAGTGCAGCTACCCGGTGCGGCACGAAACGAATGCAATTGCGAGCATCGGCGAGGATATAAGCATGATGACCACGTTCGCGCCGTAGAGCTCCGTCTAAAGTTCCTATTATCACTCACGTCACTGCGGCATGGTCGATATAAATCGGGCAGGAGGAATAGGAACATATAGAGCACTCCCTTTGCTGCCGCGTTCTTCACGCTTTAATGCCTGGGAAAGTGTTGCGAACGAACATAGACCGAAAAGTGGAACAGATTCGTACGATGCCGGCAATGAAAGCGGCGAAATATGAAAGGGGATTTATACCAAGATATAGACTATTCCATGAAAACGATTCAAAGTGGATAGTGGTGGGACATTACGGAGATATAGAATAGTTCCCCTGCATTCACTCTTATGACGTAGAGCAAGATAACGGAGATGCGTTGTCATTGTATTCCTTTCAAAGAATGAAACTTTTATTGCATTTACTATTTAATTTTTACTGTTGTAATATTTTTTCGTTTTTTTTTTAATATTCACGTGCCCCCTTAAACATAAAATTCAAGTTTTATTTATCGAAGATTTTAGCTAATGCCAAAATATCAGACGACTAAGTATACGAAAACATTGGCTCGTGTCTCATTTTTTTTTCATCTTTCTTCCTTTGAAGTAAATTGTTTCAATTAGGAAAATTTGTAAATAACATTTCTCTCTCAAATGGATCTCAAAGTCTTTCATATATTTCCTCTAGGCTCTTTAATTTCTCCTCAAAGAATCGCTTTGTGTATCTAACAGTCTCAGTTTATTCTCCGTTTTGTGCTCACAGAACGATTGCTGATCTTAAAGAAATTTTGTTTCCACTTTTAAATCAATTTTTCTTTATACGACGAAATAATGTGCTCGAGTATATTTAGTAACTGTTCGAAATTCAATAAAGAATAGTGATTCTTGGAGATGCAGTAAACTAAATAAATAATATTAGTTTTTTTTTCTCTAGAATTCAGAATAAAGAGTATTTACAAAATCCCAAAAATTTGATTATAAAATTACTTAATATAGCTACGACTCTTCATATAGAAAATTGGATGGCAGATATCGGACGTACCGTATTAGATGTTCGATTATTCAGAATATTGCATCGATGTGGAATACTTTCTTGGCACGGACGAATATCGGTTCAAAACTTTCCGAGGTCATATTCTCGAAAGAGAAGATTAGATAGTTACATATGAGGACATTTAATTAAATAGGTTTTGAATTTTTGAAAATCAATATCTTCTTTATTAAGTTTTTTTTATTCAGTTTTTTTTTAGGAAATATTTATATTCGTGTTTATCATTTATGTTGAATTGACAAAGTAATTATGTTACAAAGTAATTACATGAAATAAAAATCAGCGAGGCAAAAAAGATTGAAAACTGATAAGTCGTTAAAGAAATATAACGATGGTTATATTTCCCGATGAGCGATTATGATATTGGCGATTTATGTAATCTGCTTATGCAACTTGTGTTTCCACGATTTATGTAATCTTTTTCCGATAAAGAAGCATTCACAAGAACTGATATTCTTTTTTAGTTTATTTCTTGTAAAATATAATATTATTTAGTTTGTATTATTCAATTTACGCACGGGTTATTATAAAGTTTAAAACATTAAAGAATTTAATTTAATAAAATTTAATAAAATTTAATTTAATAAAATTTAGAAATATGATCAAAATAATATATTTTATTAATTATTTAATTTTAACAAGGTATATAAGATAATTAAAATTTCATATTATATGTATATTACAACGGAATAAATAAGGCAATGTAATTGTAAAAATTAGCTATGTTTTCGCACATATTTATATACATATAATATATACATCAATCATAAAATAATCTTCAATAATTATTTGGTTGTTTTTCAATGTTTTCAATTCACAGATCTTCTAACTTTATTGTGAATAAATATATTATACATAAATATCTCGATTTTTTTTTTACAAATATTTTGCGAATCAATAGTTGCAAAAACATATAGAGCAAATTATTCTCTGAGAGTCTCCTTTCGCGTTTCTCTTAAAAGGCTCTCGGAACACATAAATTGCATGATTGCCAATAGTTTGTAATCTAAGCTTCACGTGAACCATGAAAAAAAATCGTTGGCTGCAGAATCACGGATGCAATTTCATTTCGAGCGGAAAGATCAGTTCTATCTGTAGTCGTTTGTCAGTGGAAAATGTTGGATCGTTGATACATTCTACTTTGAACGATATATGTTATACAGATGAGCAATATAGATCGCAATCCAAGTTAACATCTGTCGCCTATCACTAACTTAATTATTTTTTAAATTATTTATTAAATTTTCTTCTACTTTGTAATATCATCAATCGTTAGAAACTTCTTTATCGAGCGTTTCGCGCACGAGTGAGTTGTCGCGTGTTCGGAAATCGTCAAGAAATCCCAACTTGACTTCCATCACCAACGAGAAAGCATTATACACATACTCACTTATACATGTACACATATACATCAGTTTGGCGACTCTTGGCTACTTGCCCGCACACGATGAGAGCAATATTGTCACGAGGTTTTCCTGGAGAAAAACTTTTTAATCTCTTGGGTGAGCGGATGAGCAGATGCTTTACGCGCGGTGACGACTCTCGACGTGACATGCCGCATTAAAGAGAGAAAACGTGGATAGCTATCTTCACGTTTCCATAGAAATTCTCTTAGAGATTCACGAGTATCCGCTCCTTATGTTTGCCGCATTTCACTATTGCAATACCCGAAACGTCACATCGTGACGAAATATCACGTCGTTCGAAACGTCAAATAACGGTGCAACTCGTCGTTTACGAAGCCCATATCGCCATCCTCACCGCCGAGAAATGGTGTGTGGCGTAAACGCGGTCGGAACGAACAATGTAAGTTACAATTGCGCCGCAATTGCGCCGCGGGAGAGAACGTGTTCGTCGCCTGACCTCACTACGACGTTGGGGCTCGAGAAGACGCTGATGGAAACACGTACGGGCTCGATACGAGAATCTACACGAGCGCTTAGACGCGTTTGAAAAACGCGGCAATATCGTCCACTCGTCTCTTTCTCTCCCCCTCTCCCTCTCTCTCTCTCTCTCTCTCACACTTTCTCTCTTGCTTTCTTTTTCTTTACTGCCATGGCTTTTTACCTTGCTTTCGGCGTTTTGCCGAGAACGCGCAGCGTTCGCGCTTCAACGTTGAAACGATAGGGAACTTTTTTAATCTTCAGAGCGCGAACGAGCAGATGCTTTCACGACGATGGTTTCCTGACTTGACACGCCGTGTTAAGAGCCACCGTCGCACACCAAGGGGATGGGAGAAACGCTCGCCCTCGGCGCCGCCGCCCCTCAGGATTCCGGCAGGCCGTGGACGTAGGAATGACGTGTCGGTAGAGATTTCGTTCCGGATGCCAGGAAGCGCGCTACAGCAGCAATCCAAGAGAAGGTTGAATAACTAGGGGAGGATCCGCGAAGCGCGCATTTACGTTCGCCAAGTATATAGCCCACAAGACCGTAACTAGGTACAGGATATTCCGGAGGGTCCACGTCGAGCGTGAAAATATCATTTTTAATGCCCTGTCGGAAGCGCGTTTACAACCATGACGTTTATCCTCTCTTTTCTCAACGAAGTTCGCTTCCATTCGGTCGTTAGCGTTTTAAATCGTTCTCAGTGTTGGATAATAATGCATTAATATTTTTTTCGCTACTTCAATAAACCGACGTCAGGGGACTTGATAAGCTGACGCTAGGGGACTTAAGTCATAAATTTGCAAATGTATGTAACTGTATTGATGTATTCCATGAGATATATTGGAAGAATTTTAGATAGTATTTTGATCTCAAATTTTTTATTTACTCTTAAATATAATATTTACTTATATATAAATTAAGACTGAATAAGACTGAATTGTTTTTTGTTGAATTTAGAAATATCATTGTTTAATAGAAATTTCGTATTTTTATTAAATTCATTATGATTAACGTGTGAGATCGAATTGTTCAGCCCTAACGATCAAGCCTTGGTAACGAGGTAACGAGAGAAATAAAATTAACGGTGGAAAAAAATGGCGGTCGTTGTGGGAGATCATTTTACACATGGTTACTTCTCGTGGTGACATCCCTATGCGTGATCGCGACTACCGACGCATAGTAATTCGAGATCATGCGCGGCGTCGGCGTCGCGTTAATGCATCCTTTCATTGGCCTTGTCATATGATAACGCATTATATACAAGCCTCGAGCTCAAAGTTCTTCTCCGAGAAAAATCGCAGTTTACGATTCGAATTAGACACGAATAACTGGATCAAGAATAACGGATCAGGTTACTATAGTTTCATTCTAGATGTTCCATTTTCTCGTAGTACATCTCGTCGGATTCAACCTTTGCAAAATGATTGATGATGAGTCATTGTAAAGTCACTTTAACATCTCAACTTTTTCGTTATTATTTATCCTCATCAGGAGATCCGTCTGATTCTCTTCTTCATATTTCCATCTTTCCGTTCTTTCTTCTGTTCTCCATGTACTCTCTTATCTTCCTTCTCTCTATTTCCGTCTCTTTCCTCTGACGTCATCCCAAACTTCCAGAGGGATGTTGGTGGGCCTATCCGACCACAGGATAGAGAACCACGCACGGTCAGCCAGTTACCGTGGTAACGCGATACAGGAGCTAAATTCCGTATGTACTCGGGGACTAAGTGCACTTCTAACCGAAATTTCACGGCCTAAGCAAACGTTATACCGACGCTTAAACGAGATTTCGTATTAATGTTTAAAGCGATATACAGACCGGCCGTTGTGCAGATTGCAATCAGTGAGGAATAGCCATGGTGTATAACTACGGTTTCAGTGTATTGTTTGAAATGCTTAAATGTCTATAAACGTTTAGACGCAGATTTGCAATGATATTTGTAGCGACAAGACCGAAAAAACCAAATATTCTTGCATTATCCTTTTCATTTATTATTAGATACATTTCATTATTTCACTTATTCTGTATTGAAAATGAATAATTAAATAATTGGATACACACACAGTTGACTCGAGGTTAGCGATAAATTATTTTCCATCTGCAAAGTACGCGATTGACAATCTTGTCCCATTTTAACTTTTGTTCTCTCTAAAATACGAAATCAAATTTATACTTTTAATTAAATTACGAACTTTATAATCGGGAAATAAACAATGTACATATATAAATATTTTTTACCTATATTTACAGCATAGATAATAACATAGATGACAAAAGGTTTTTACAATTATAAATCATAAATAAAATGCCAGATCAAAGGTAAAAATAATTTCTTTTTAATTAAAAACATCCGTTACACGATACTTTGAAACGTTATTTTCTTGCATTTCGATTATACTAAATCTCAATGAAAAAAAAAAGAAATTTATTTACATTTATTATTTAATAATACATGAAACTTGTATAATCCAGAATTAAATGATCTGAATATGTCATATATGATTTCTTCTTTTCAAATAATTAATTATTAATGATATGAAAAGACTATGAAGAGCAAACTCCGCAATTATTATTTATAATGCGTATATGATTTATAATATATTTAAATATATTTATTCTATTCTACATGATATCTTCTCTAAACCCATACGAACGTTTCGGCCTAAATTTTAACGGCATTAACAGCGTTGAAAATTTAAAATTTTTTTTTTGCACGAGATAGAACATACACAAGTATCTCTGCATCTTGGCATAATGTCTTGCAATAGCCTACAAGCTGATCCACCGGATTCGCTGGAGAGCCTGCGAACTGCATAGCGACAGGCACTCTCGGCATCCAAGAGCCCGTGAACATTTTCTTCTTATGTGCAAATATATCGTGTGTACATCCGTACACATACGTTTCTACTTACATTAAATGTGAAATCTCGGTTTCGTGCGCCGCCCGGTGTGAGACTTCTCTCGGCGTGTATATCTGATCACGCCGGTAGCAATTGATGGATTTTACGTAGGTATCTTTTTTCCGTAACTCCGTACTTAACGTGAGTGCCAATAAAACACCCGACAACGAGATGGATCGCAAATACAAAAGATATCGACTCATCCTTTAATCAGAACGTGTATTATTGAACTATTTATCGAAGCATCGAGACTGTTGTCGTAAATTCTAACATGTTCCCGATTGATATAGCGAAATGATTAAAAAAAGTTATATCTCATGCAATATTATATACACGCAAACCTGCGATCTCGACGTATAACAGTTTTTCACAATCTCTGTTAATGAAACTGCGTCTCTGAAAACGCCATGTTAGGTGCTCGAGTTTTGCGAGGTCATTTAGACAGGTTGGATGTTAAAACTTAAATAAGTGAATCATTATATGGGGACACCGTTAAGAGAGGAGTTCTAATTTTCAGGCGGTTCGTTTCCAACCCGAGAGCACCACGCGGGGTTTTTTATAACATTATTAAAGAAAAAAAGAGATATGCGAGGCAACGAAACTTTCAGCGGCCTTTTGCTCATCTTCGAAGTAAGTGGTACTTTAAAAATTAACCGAGAATATTATATAGTTTTTATATAACCATGGCATCTTGGTCGTATCACGTTTTACACTTTACGAACCAGCGAGCGGAAAGCTTCTATCCTTCTATCTTGCATTTACACGATATATACGGCAAAGCTCTGATGGAAAATGACAACGTGTCTGCAGACGATGATATAGTTATTTTATGCAATTAATAGAAAATAATTAATGTTCAAGCAATTGTTGTTAATTTCATTTTATGTTGATTTTTATAATTCATGAAATCATAATCTTTTTTTTTATTTCAACTTTATATGGCTGGTTACAAACACACGAGATAAAATAAAAATAATCAGATTTTGTAGATGGTAGAGAGAAGAGGAGTATTATTAATGACATTAATAAATGGAAAAACAAGAGAAAATGTCAAGAATAAAAATAAATATAACATAAAAAATATAATTATATATATCTTCACGTTTATTATAGCTTATGATTTAACTTGCATTATTAACGCTACATCAAACGCTACCAAAAATATACCCTTGACAAAATGTAACAAGAGCATATCGTAATGCTGTAAATGTTTTCGAGATAATGAGTTGCGTGTACGGCGCTGCCGGTCGTTTTTATGTAAATTTGACGTAGCACAAATTACACGTTATTTATATATATTTTAAATTTTGTACTTTCGCGGACTTAAACCATGTTTTTATTTAAAATTGCAATTGGAATAATCACGGGAAAACATTACCTACGACGAACTGTTTTACATTAATGAAAGTTTCAAAAAGAGAGAAAGGGAGCGAAAGAGTAAGAGAGAGAGAGAGAGAGAGAGAGAGAGAGAGAGAGAGAGAGAGAGAGGCAAAGAGAAGGAGAGGAGAAAGTTTTTTTCTTTTTTCAACCTCATTCGCCAGACGGTTAATTTGTTTCGAAGTATCAACGTCGAGCTCGATTCAACATGATATAGAAGCGGCGCAAAGACAGCGAAATTATCTTGCGGCCGCTACAATCGAAGGCAAAGAACGGCCACTGTATGTAATGAAATATTGTATTTCTGGAAGATAACTCCGCCGGAAATGCTTGCACGGCTAAACTTAACCAACGAATTTCTCGGCGCGCAGGCTGTGGCCGAATTGCATCGCGACGTTTAATTAGAGCAAAATAATTTCGTGAATCGTGCTTGCACTGCGCGTAATATATACATACAGCATTTTGTTGCTTTTATGTATATATAAATAATATTCTTAATAAGATTCCTGAATTTACGCTAATAATTCAATAATTTAATAATTCTCACAGATAAATTTTTAACTCTTATTAGAAGGAACTGTTATTAGAAAGAACTGAATTCCCATTTTAAATCTTTTCCATTCTTTATTTAAGATTAGTTCACAATTAAGTAATTAATTGTCTATAAGCGAGATATTCTGAAAATCATTTGATTTAAAGTTTTTTGAGGAAAATTTATTTAATAAAGTTCCTTTTATTCTCTACAGCAATTCCAAATTAATGATTTAAATTGTTAACGGTATCCATTAAAACATTTTCAAACTTTTTAAAATAAAGTTCTGTTAAAGTATGTACGTGCTCTTTTAAACGATGATTGTTTTGTAAACTGTTTTGTGAAATTAATGGATTAATTAAAAACATTAATTTCTGTATCTAATATATATATAAATTAATGTGTAAATTTGTACATAGCGTAAATATTTTATGAAATAGAATCGAAGAGTTGGACAAATTTTAAAATAACAGTTTCTTTAATTAAAATAACGAGAAATACAACATAATAGCGCGCAAATATTTTATATATATATATATATATATATATATATATATATATGTCCATACATTACATTACATCGTACATATAAGAGCTTGTTCGAGGATACGTATTCATCCTTTCAATGGCCCAGATATCTATCTGCAGAGAGCGATAGAGGACACTGAGACTACGACATCCTGCACATTACGAACTTCCGCGAGTCAACTTCCACTAGGTCGGAACAACGGCACATAATTCCTCAGCAGCGAGTAATTACTTCGGTGGGAAATTTCCGTCTCTAACGATGAATTGATGATACCCGCACAATCTAATTAGCATTACTTCTTTCCCTTGGGTTTCGCGGTAGACTTAACGCGTTAACTTTTTGCACAAGAAAGGAAATATGTGCATTGAACAATGCGAAGACAAGCAAAAGATCTTGTCATAGTATTGTCCTGGAAGCTCCAAATCAAATGGATGTAACGCAAATAAAAATATGAAAAATGAAGAAATATATACCAGAGATGAGATGAGAGAAAATTTATTTTTAATTTTAAAATAAAAGTTTATTTTTTTTGTATTTATGAGCTACTGTAAAGTACGCCGATGTTTTTTTAATATTACAATACAAATATTTCTTTTACTCTCTGTTACTTCATTAGTAAGTAAAATTGTATACATTTACTTTTAAATTAAATAAAACAGAGGAAATGAAATATTGCAAAGTGACTTGTTCAGTTTGATAAATAAGTTAACAGGAATAAAAATATTTGATATATAAAATATAGTTGATAATAAGATAACGATATTCTGCGGATAACTATCGAATCTGTTGAAACATCTCTTTTATGTTTTTTAATGTAAATTCGAACATAATTAAACAGTAAGTGAATCGATATCTACGTAGACGTTCCTGCTCTGAACTTTACATGACAGTATCTAATTCGGTAACCATTAACCTGTCTGGCGCACAGGGAACAAAGTAAACTTCGGTCTGTGATTGCGCCCCGTTTAGTGTGCTCGTGCACCTTAACGTTAGGCTGCGCAAACTCGGTGTTTAGTACGAGAGCTAATTTGGCATTGACCAGTTACGCTTTGGCGCCGGTAGACTTACCAATGTTTATGTTGCTGTTGTTTCCGGACTGCTTACTGACAATATTACACCGACCGGAAGTAGTGGCGACATTAGTCGTCCCTGAAATACACACTCACAATTTCCGTAACTTAGTTTGACCTGCTTCCTTTTCTCGTTAATGCAAAGAATAAAAATCGTGTGCCGGTATTTACGCTTGAAAAATAAGGAAATTATTATTTAGCTGCAAATAATCAAATAATCAAGTAAATATTTTAACAGAATTTGGAAAAAAGATATTAATAATTATGTTTTTTTTTCCTTATAATTTTTATAAATGATGTATATCTTTGAAAAAGTAATAATTTTCTTTGATTTTTGTTGCATTTATTCTTATCTTTAATTACGTTTTAATAAAATTTTACATACAGATACACACACACACACACACACACACACACACATTTCTTTAATTTGATTAGATTCAGATCAAATAATAAATAAAAACGGTTATTGGAAATTGATTTATTTAATTATTTGAAAATATTATACACGCAGCTTTTAGTTTCGTTATCAACAGTTTTATTTTATAATTTTAATATAATCTTTTCTTCGGATTTATAAAATTTTTTTTATAACAGATATGAAAGTTAATATATAAAATATGATAAAAATAAAATATAGAGGGGAGAATATCTTTTTTAATAATCGAATGAAAAATTTTTTATAACGCGCTTATATTGGTATAATACTGACCGTCTTTCCGCAGTCATAAAGGAATGCAATTTCATGAAACTTTAAAAGCACATACGCTATAAGATGTAATAACTTATAATTGAACTATCATCGTGCAGCAACTCTCAAGCCATCGTTTAATATGAGATTATATCCCGCATGTTTCTTACAGTCGAGATTCTCGTTAATCTACGTCTTAAATAGAAAGAATATATTTGTTTGTCGCGTATTACATGTTTGTATCACATACACGTACGTAAAATGAATGCTCGACTTGTATACACACACAATTTATGTATCATATATATATATATATATATATATATCCAATTTGATAGTTATTTACCATATCGTATCATTAATTATTAAAAGGACTGTGCTAATGAGTGGTATAATGATTTCAATTATCAACTCGAAATTATGCAACTATTATCATCCACAAATTCTACATATTATAATATTATCATTCATTATTCTATCAATCGAATGCATCCTACATTAATTAACGATGCTACTCCTAAAACACACCACGCGACAAATGTGAAATTAACTCATATGATAAAAGATTCATTGAAGATGATTAATGGGTGTTTCAGTTCTATATATATATATATGCTGAAATATTTATAGGTAATTTACGCAAATTCGTTTGTTCGCCTAGTAGGAGGTCTGTTTTATCGGACGATATAAGAACAGCACGAAGCTACTTAATTCGACCCGCTCTGCCATTATCTGGTACGAGACCGTCTCTTTGTCATGTGTATCACGCAATCATCTCCGTCTTTGACACTGAGGAACCTTTTACGGCATACACTTTTCCTCGTTACAGCGATCTGCATGCTAACTCGTTCGTGTCCTTTTTGTTTCGCGTTATCTCGTATCTACAATATAAAAAGTAAAATATAATAGCGGGAGTGGAACAGGGAGAGAGAGAGAGAGAGAGAGAGAGAGAGAGAGAGAGAGAGAGAGAGTGTATAGAAGCACAAGACTTTTGATGTTTTACAAGCAACTTGCTAATTCAGCAGTACGCTACCCATTTTTATAACGCCGCCGCTGATCTACCCCTTTTCGTCTCCTGCCTCCCGAGGCGCGCGTAGTAATTAAACGTTGTACCGCCGACAAAGGACTTGGTAAAAGGGCTGGGGACCCTGATCCATGGCGCGGGATTTCCGACAAAGAGACCAGAAACCGTTTGCCGGATCGTCCTGTTGTCCTTCTGGCAATGGAATCAGCCGACCTTAGGAGCAAACACAAAAGAGTGCGTTTCGCGACCGCCCGGTTAACTTATCTTGTCTGTCGTTTCACCCTGTCTGCCTGCCTCACGTGCCCATGGCGATGAACCGAGCGGGATTCAATATGAAATCTGTCCCAGACCTGGGCCATGCGCCCGCTACATGTCATTCCCGTTTTACCCTGTTGTTCCTGCCGATCAACAACGGCCGAATCCATCCGTATCGCTATAGAACTATCCCCTGATGCTGTTTTAACAGCTCTGTTCGATGCTACATGCAGTTTCCCGACTGCATCTATACGAGATCGATCTGTATGTGAATTTCTAAAAACAGTTGCGCACTGCTGATTTCTTTTATTTTTTTTTTATCTTGAAATCCAGGATAAATCTATTTTTCCAACCCGTTACTCGAATTTACATAGTTGGTTGCAAAATCGTAAAATTTATATTTGAAAAAAAGAAAATATTTGTTTATTTTCCAGTTTTTCTTAAGATTATCTATTTTATATCTGTTTTTTTTTTCAAAATAATTTCTTTATGTACATTAAAATTAGAATCAAATTTTTGTATTTTAATTAAATATAGACTTATATATTTAGATGCCTAATACGGCTTTAAATAAATCATTTTATGAATGAAGATAATACGCTCTCGTGCTTTTTTCTCCGAAAATTTCTCTTTATTAATATCATATTTACCAAAATCGATTTCGAAATATATATTCAAGCAGATAAATCGATTTTCTTTAATAATTTCTTGCTTTCTATCTTTAGTCACCAAGTAAAAAACTGCAGCAAGACTTGCCTTGAAGGAGTTTACCTTCTGCTTCACTAAACTTCTTTCCTCAAAGTAAGTATAAAGTTTAGGGGAAGGATTAACTTGATAGTAATTTTTAAAATAACTTTTCTGATTTTCAGATTGAGTTTAAAACGCAGAATTAGATTTTTAATTTGTTTGTTGTATATTTTTAATTTAAATCCACTGATATTCTTACAAGTTATATATTAAACAATACTAAATAAATAAAAGATAAGTTATTTATTTAACATAGAGTTTAATATTTTTGTAATTAAATTATTTTTTATGAGATATTTTCTAAAAAGATTTTCTTTTTTTCTCAACAAATGATTGAAGTCTATAAATCAGACATTTCAATTACGAACAGCTGCGGTACACTACTATGAAAATTTAGTTGGCGAGCTAACGTGACAATAAGCATTTCCGCGTTTCGGCTAAATAACTTTACGTAATCCCATTGGGGGAGCAAGAGAGAGAGAGAGAGAGAGAGAGAGAGAGACAGAGAGAGTTGTACATCAAACTTCATTCAGAATGAACGACTATTGCATTTGTTGCCCTATTGTCCTCTGTGCCAAATCGGCAGCTTAAATCTGCACTGTCTACTCTACGAGTTTCCCACCGATATTGTTTGTCCCCACATTACTTTCGGTGTCTACCCCGGGGGACAAAAAAGTTTATTATCGCTGCTAACTCCGGCAAATTCGTTCATTTGGCAGAGATAGGAAATGCCGGCGCAGGTCCACTCCCTAACTTCGCGCGTTAAGAACGCCGATAGCGATGCGATGGCCGTTTGGCTTTGACATGGGAATTCTTCGGCAAACGATATGACGCTTGCAGAAGAGAGATCCAATGAGATAAAAAAAAACTTCCCATAGAATTTTTCGATCAGAGGTTTTTCTAAAAGAACAATGTGAATTGTACGTGCCAAGAGAGTGAGAGAGACCGCGTTTTTATCTTTGTTACTATTGTTACCTTTGCTGCGCGAAACGGCATTATCGTCTGCATTTGAATATTCGATATTATTGAAATTAAATTAAATAAACATCAAATGCATAAGCGAAGATTTAAGCTTTAATATTTCTATTGTTTGAATAGAGATCTACATATTTTATTTTGAATCAATATAACGAGGTAACTGGGATAGTGCATTCCTATGGAACCGGCGTAAAGTTTAGCAGTTACATAATGTGATAATCGTGATCATTCCGCTTGGATGACATTTAGGAGTTAAGAAGTTACGTATCTATAGCCGCTTAGAAACAATGACTTATTGTTAGTCCTGAGTTTCCAGGTTTCTGTGTCGAGTCTATAAATCGATAATATCTGTAACTAAATTAAAATTTTAACGGGAATATGAAAACTTATTGTTAGAGAGAGAGAGTATCAATATAATAAATTTTTAAAAATGTGCGGAATTAATTAATTAATTTAGTTTTTAATATTTTCTATAAATGTGAAATTATTATAATCTAAATTATATAATATACATATATCTAACTCAAAAATATTTTTAATCATTTGACTGTTTGTAAAGGAAGTATGTTTTGTAAAAAACTATTTTGGTTTTAAAGCAGCAATCTGTAGCCTATAATATAAAAGAAGGAAAAATTTAAGAGTTTAATATTTTCAGATTTATATTCTTTTATAATACTTTTGGATTTATTTTATTTCATCGCCTTTGTAAATGTAATTAATATCACTGTAGAATTTTATTGTTCTTATTGTTAGCTGTAACAGTTGTACTGAACGTGACAATAGCCCGTTACTCTAAAAGTGTAACCTTGTGTACCGCCCGTAAATATAATATTTGCAATAACCGCGCCTCCCTCGTCATATATCGACGAACTAAAAGCCGTAACAATTTCTCCCGAAACGAACAATGCTACAATAACAAACGGTTGTACGTGCGACTGCAGTTCGTGTTCTTATATATTGCATACGTGCTTTGCCAATCGAAAATACGGCACATTTCGCGATAAGACTTCGTATAATACGGAACAATCGCGACAGACTTAGCGGCCGTCTAATTCATTACCGCATTACAGCTGAATTTCTCGCCGGAACTTGGGTAATTCGATTAACACACTGAAGCTGAGGCCAAGAATGCGAAACAATTTACTCGAGCGACTATCCCAGACATTTCAGCCGACAGAAAATAAATTTTTCGTTTTAATAATGCCCTCTAATTGCGCGGCGCAGAGCGACTTATATTCTTGGCGAACGAAAGCGAACTGCGGATGGCACAATGGTCGGCAAGTGAATTTCCACCCAAAAAGTAATATTCTACAGTCTACATTTATTGCAGTCGGTGTTCACAAATGCCTCTAACGTGTAAATATATGACATTTAGAATTAAGCTTTAGAATTATAATTATTTAGAATTATAATTATTGTTATGAGCATAGATTTGGACGTAAATTGCCGTTATAGAATATAGGAATTATTCTGCGGATTTGAAAAAAAAAATTAATCACTATCATATTTGTGTACTTTTGAAGTTTTTATTGTGCTATTAATAACTGTATACACAAAAAATTTCGAACTCTAATTTTAATGAAAATCGTAAAATGGAAATTCGTGAATATAAATGATACAAAAAATACTATTTCCTGGACATTGTTGGTACTTTTTCCTGTAAAAATATATTTTTATTAAACTTTTCAGATTTTATATTTTACAACTATTGTATCTGTATTGACTTAATAATAATACGTCCATTATAATTGAAGGGATGAGCGGAATAAAAGCATAATTCTATTTAGGCCCCTTTTCCGGCCATTAGCTTTTTCATGTAATATTGATCGTAATAGAAAAGTATTACATAACATGTAACTTCTTAAAGACATTATATAAATTCATTTGATACTATATTCATTTGTGTATTATAAAAAAGTAGCAAATTATTTTAATTTTTATTAATATAGATTTTATAATTAGGCCTTTATTCCGCCCCCTCAATTATATAGTCTGACTTGCGCGCATGGAATTAAAGAACTAGATGCACAAATATACGTAGGAAATATATCCATTGGTGTAACATACACGAAGATGTGATAACTTACTAATTAATTAAATATGGCGTTTAAAGCGATGGCGTTTATATACGAAGACCAAAGTGATATTACAATGTTAAGCCTTTGTATTATTAGTTGTGGATTGAATACGCAGGAGGAAATGATGAACAAGCAATCGCTATTTTTACCTCTTTCCTCGACATTTGTTAATTACGTTGATGTGGAATTGATCGAAGGGTACCGTTAATTATTCTAATTTTACGCTTGCCCGATGTCGATTCGAACGAATGGCGGAGGAAGAAGAATGCTTTTCGCATGCCAGGGAATTTCAGAGCGAATCTACCCAGATCATTGTAAGCTTTGGATTATACTATACGGCGTTTTTATATCCTGCCATTTTCATTTATGAAACAGACGAGGCAATAATAATTACCATTAATTACCATTTTATATATTGATAATTAGAAGCACTCGCGTACAATGAAAAAAACTCTCTTTCTCTCTCTCTCTCTCTTGTTCTCTTCTTTTTTCTTTTTTTCAATTTATTTAATTAACGTCCTGGTAGTCTATGTGCATTTTTGTCTTTGCAATGATACTCATTTCTTCTCGACGAACATAAGCAAATTTTTTGTGTACACACTTAAATTGGAGAAAAGTGTTCTAATTGATTTGATGCATTGAAAAGGAATTCATTACTTTGAAAGATTTTGAAAATTTCACGTAGGAATCGTATAAATATTTGCTTTTTTTTTGCGTTCATCGCTATCGCCGCGAGCAAATATTTATACGATTCCTTTCAAAGTAATAAATTCCTTTTCAATGCATCAAATCAATGAGAACAGTTTTCTCCGATTTAAGTGTGTACAAAAAAAAATAGTATCACAAGAAAGAATACATATGCAATGTGAAATATTATCATTATAGGTCGAAAATTCGTCTCGCTGTTAGCTCCATAAGAGAAAGGGCTCCTCTCGTACGTATTCGAATCGATATCCCTCGATCCGTATGTTCGGGATCATGGCGAAGTAACGGCGCCGTATCATTTCTCACCAGTGTGCCATCATGTGAGCAAAGGGAGTCTCCGAATATATTCGGAGAGACGATCGGAATTGTTTTCTTAGCGCAGGTCAGGGTCCTCAATTCGAAGCGATTCCATCGAATCCTTTTTGGATTTTTCCTCGCCTTCTGAGTGAGCCAGTGGCGAAAGCCGGGAAGGAAACCAATAAGGAAAATGCCCGGTCGATACTCCACCGCCGTGCTGCTCCACTATGTGTATTATATAAGTGTCTGTCCCAGGAGTAGGCGGTCAGAGTACATCAGATAAGAAAACCCGGTCCCGCGAAATAGAGCGCTATTATGTTTCTTATAAGTGGGCAACTCTAGGGATGCGCAGTCCTATATATTTTGCAATACGTGTGTGTGTGTGTGTGTGTGTGTGTGTGTGTGTGTGTGTGTGTGTACACACACATACTTACATTGCGAGATAAGAAAAATATTAGGTTGACTTGCTTCTCACAATCGCAAAAGTTGTAATTATACAGCGATGTTACTACCGAAAGAATGAGAAACAGACAGCTTCTTTCAAACGTGCCTATTCCGGATTACTCGACCAAACTCCCCTAAATCGAGAGATATTTTCTCAACAAGATAAGACGGTCGTGAACGTCTACCAAAGAAACAGTGTTTATCTTAAATTCATGGACGCGGCTTTTTATAAGATCCTAATTAACTAAGATGTTTGTTGGGATCTTTCTTGCTGTGGATAACAACAATCGGCAACGTGCGCAGGTATCTCGGGAGAGAATGTGTGTTTGTTCGAACGACAGTACACTAAGAAAGCTATATAGCAGAGAGAAGAGCGTGTAAGAAATAACTCGGCAATGAACACTTTCGTACTCGAAGCTCTTCACGTGAAATATTTGACGTACGTTACTCCCCCGACGAAACGTTTCCCCGGCGTTTTAATTAACAAAGAGTTGATAGCCTTGATCCTCATCTACGTTCCTACCCGTCTTTTCGCGGCATTCTACCGTCAGACATTTTCACAGTAATTGGAGTAATCCTATCCCGAATTCTAGGCACGAGGCAATACGAGAGAAAGAAGATGGGCGAGAAGGAGGGAAATAAATAAATGTCAAGTTAAATGATGCCGGCGGTACTCGCCGAGTGTAGCAATTATACAGTTGTAGCGCACCGAAAAGAACACGAAAGAAACACGAACTCAGTGCATTTGGGTCGGGACGAGTTCTCTCTGTCCGACCACCGCCGAATCTGATTTGAAGATAACGCTGGGCGAGATAAGTAAGCAGTCACGAGAAGGAGTATTTATTGCTATCTGCGGCGCCACGAGAGGACGTACGGTCTGTGTTTTAATGAACAAACGTTTAATCAGCAGTTCTGCAAACTACCGGGAGCTTTATCAACCGGTCAACGACTCGCCCCTTTGGCCAATTGGTTTCCGTCACTTCATCTAATCGATTCCCCGATGTTTCGCAATTGTACGTTTATTTATTCGTATTCGAATGCATACATGACGTGTATACTCTCGACAATATTTCATAACGATTTTTTATTTTAAATTATACATCAATACCGAAATAAGCAGATGCCGATCAGCAATAAAATAGCAACAACCATAAACACCACATAATACGTTTGCAAAATGTAACAGTTGGAGCAAAAGTTAATAGGACTGACAATTTATATCGGTGTAATGTAATTGGATGCGTCACAGCGACTAATACCATGACGTTTAGTGAACCATACAAGTGTAAATACCGTTCCCATTTTAATTAGCAAAGTTATATCCTTCCATCGACTGTGTATCGATAAAGTTCATCGGTAATCCCTGATATGCAAGTGGGGGCTGACTGCTTTATGTAATACTAATTGGCAGAGTGGATACTGCTGTTAACAGTTACGTGGCGCTTTGCGTAATCGCCTTGCAAATGCCGGTCACGAGTTGGCCTGTAGATACACAAATGCACAATAGAGGACATGTGTATGCACGTATGTATGATGCACCTATAAACGCATCGCCACCGAGTGGAACGAACGGGTAGTCAGGAAATGTGTCATTCCCTGCGGAGGCTAGAAAGGACCTCCGTTACCGCCGCCGCTGCCTGCAGTTACCTGTGGAGAGACTCTTGCGGTGAATAGAACTTGTTCTATAAAACTATCTCGGACGTCCTGTAGCGTGCCTTGGGGCGTCACGGTTGGGGACGTATCGGGCACTTTCGGGCTCAAGCAGGACCGTATGCAGGAATTGTTTGCGCCCCACTAAGGCTTAATGAAGCATAGCCCGCAAGTCACACGTTATCATTTATCACGACAGTACCTTTTCAATATCTTGTTAAATCTTTTGATGAAAAAAAAATTTTTTTTTCCATGTAGCTGCTTTCATTAAATCCAAATTCTTCTGCTCTTTTACATTTTAATTTTTAAACGTTTAAAGAGAAATTTGAGTCTCTATAAAAGTATTTTTAAATAATCATAAATTGTAGATTTTTTATTCCATGAGTAAAAAAATCATTACTTTTCTGGTTTAGTTGAATAAAAATTAATCTAAATGCATTTATAAGAAATTTCCAGAATAATGCCGTTATTCTTTTTTCTCCATCAAATTAAAACAAGATGTTTGATAGATATTAATATCTCTTCTCTGTAATAGATAAATTGCGTTTTTATTTTCACATTTGTGCGAATAATTGTATTCGCTTCCGTCGCGACGCAATCAGTACTTCTTTTACTCTCAGATGCATTCTGTTGCGCTAGAATTTACTAAGCCGTGCCGGGCACGAGGCGTCGTATAATGCATTTTGTATGCAACTTTCGTAGTATTCGTAGTGCGACACTTCATCATTTCCCGAGCACTACATATAACTTCAGAGGCAACTAGAAGGATACATGGACCTAGGGAAGTACGTGGTATAAACATGAACGTAAGGCGAGGTGTATCCCGGAGAGAGAAATGAAGGCTACGCAGCGAAATTTGTATAATGCTCACTCGGATAACTATCTCACATTTAACGGGTGAATTATGACGTATTAGCATAGTAAAAATCATTTTACATCTGTTACATAAAGTTTAATAATATTTCTTTACGCTTATATGTTTGTGTTGATAGAAACTTTCTGTGTATACTTAAAAAAGATATAATATCTTTTCAAGATTTATAAAATATTATGGATTTTAAAATGCATCGCATTTTCCAGTCACTTTCTTAAACCTTTAACGTGCATAATCATGATATTTAATTAAAGCTACTCACAAGAAGTGTATTTTCTATGCCTACGTTTATGGTATAATTTTACCATAAATTAGTATTTGAAATATCTCCCGAATGCGTCATACATAACTCACGGCCGCCTTGTATCTAATGGACTGTAGAAAATAACCCGTCGAGAATAAATTTACAGCGGACACCCATTCGGAACGAGGCGGTGTAAATTCAACATAGCCTTCCCATTTAGGGCATAAAGTAAATTCGGCCCACATAGCTCTATCTATAAATTTAACGGATGGTCCCGGCGATTACCCGTATATTTTCTCAACTCTACGGAAGTAAGAACGATGGATCTTCAGTCGACACGTTCCATCGCTAAACTGTCGATCGTAAGACTTACAGTTCAACCAGCACACCGCGATGTTTTACCGTCTATTCTCTCTCTCTCTCTCTCTCTCTCTCTCTCTCTCTCTCTGTCGCTCGGACGCAATGTCGCGGACCTCGAGTTACGAGGGAAAGGCTCGTATACCTGGTTAAAGCCCAGGGCTTGATGCGGAAACAACGTCTTGATTTAACGCTAGCGAGTGCTACGATTTTCCTCATTACCACGTTCACCGTCGAGATCCCCGCGGTGATCTCAAAAGAACCCACAACGGACTCAACCCTATTCTAACTACGCAGCCTACTAGGATAAAGATCTGATGGAGCCAAGATGTCTTCTGTGGGACCTACTCCGCAGGACGCTCCGTCACGAAGTCCAGATCTGTCCCAGTGATTATCAACTTAACAAAGAGGAAAGGGAGTTTCGTGTTCGATATGCCTGTCGCTCAGGAATGCATGTTGCAGCGAGATGAGCTGTGATTCATCCGAGAGACGAGATCGAAATTTCCGACAAACCGGATGCATGCCTAAACACTCCTGCGGACCTTGTTTTTGGTATTATCGTTCCATCAACGCGTCGTTAAACATCTCACATCATGTTTCGCTCCAAATCCGATTCTCAGCCCAAGAACTAGAAAGATGCCGAGTATACTTATCACTCGAAAACATCAGGGTAGCAAAATTACCAGTGATCTGTCAAGGCATGACAAATATTGATAAGGATGAAATACACGGTGACTTCTTAAGACTCGCGACTGGCAAAATGCATTCAATATTTTCTTCTGTGCCTACGAATAGATAATGAAGGTAATCGAGGTCAGCGAAAAGAGTGATAAAGAAGAGAGGGGGGAGAGAGAGAAAGAGAGAAATTTTGTGGATGCGGGAGACCAAAAATCGGCATCTCCGGTCCGCCCAGAGGGCCACGAAGCCGCTTAAGACCGGCTAAGCTGCTTACAGAGCGGACTGCGCGCTGATACTCGGTGCGACTTGCTGTATGTATGTATATGAAGCATTCGGAATACTAAAGCAAGCCGATCCTACTCACCGGTCGGTTCTCTTCTCCCGGAGAGGAGCATCGTTAACACCGTGGCTTACTCCGAAAGCCACTTTACACTCGCGTGCGCGTTAACCTACCGCACTGAGTCCACAAATTCGCGGCCTTGAGACCGTGGATACTTCATCGAACAACGCCGGTGAATTTATTCAAGATTATACGGGAACGGGAGGACTATTAAAGCAACCGTCGCACCCCATCATTTTTCGCTGCGTTTCCTCTTTGATCCCGCGTGGCTGCGTAACGTGGGAAAAGAGAATTTAGAATTTATACGAATCGAGTTTTTGTTTTGTTTTTGGAATACATTTACTAGATAGGGATGTCCCTCTCACTGAATGAACGTAACAGTCATCTATTTAATAAATTTGATTTTGTAATTAAATCGTATTAAGTTAAGAATTTGAAATAATTGTATGTACCTATACACACAAGTTATTTTAATAATTTTTCTTTAGGTTTCACCTTTTATTAATATAAAAATATTATACTTCTGTATATTATATATACAGAATCGAAGAACATTTTTCATATTGTAAAGAAAACAGTAATTCTTTTCCGCCGTGTCATTTATCGTACGGTAGATCAACCTTGGTAAGGTTTATAAGAGCCGACACTTCCGCTTGCTCCTTTCGCTCACGGACGATCTGGAGATGTCGACTTTTTCCTCTGTGGCTGCCTGAAAGATATGAAAAGAGCGGGCATCAGTCATCCCCGGAGTCACGCAGGGCCAAATTGTCGCATCTTTGGTTTTTCTTGAGAGAAATGCGGCATAATGGAACGAAGGGAGAGCTTGAGTGGCCATGAAAAAAGGGCTCCTCGCGGTTGTATCCCTTTTAGTCTGGCCCACCCCTCGACTGTCACTCAGAATCAGTCGGTTTCTCCTCCATCCGACTTCTCTCTTCTCTTTAGCTCTCGCTCTGGGATTCACTCGATACCGATCTGGCATGAAAAGTTACGCTGGTCTCTACACTCACAATAACGTCTCTTAATCTCTGCGGGCGGTTTAGTCACACTCTGGGAATGCAGGTTCACGGAAAGGGATGAGTATGATTCATCGAGGCATTGAAGCCTAATACCGACGCGGATTGATCTTGATCTCGGAAGGCGGAGTCTGTTAGGGTTGATCTAAAGAGATGCTCTTGATGTCGACTAACGTCAATCACATTATTACTCGCTTTATGCAACGTCCGTTCACCTATCCGTTCCTAAAGCCACACCTCACGATCGATATCGCAGTATCGATGTAACATTACAACAACTGTAGTGAAATAACCATAGTGAATAATCCGGAACTTTAGGATTAATATCATTGGCTCATTTTTTGAAGAAACAAATTCTATTCTTAAGAATGGGACAATCTTCTTAACAGAAGGATAGCATTAGAATCATTGAATTTAAAGGTGCGGTAAATAAATACAGATATTTAAAAAGTTGCATTAAAGTACAAAGAATAAAATGATTAAATGTTGCACATCTTTTTTTGTTGATTTATCATTTGTGAACGAAAAGGAGAAAGTAATAGGATTTACAACACATATTGTATATTAATGCACATCTGTATATATCACAAATGACTTGTAATATATATAAGTATATGTACATCTACGAATATATATATATATATATATTCCTAAAAAATAAAATTTGGAAAATAAAATGAGCAATAAGTTAAATTGATATAAAATTAGCATAAATCGTTCGCGAAAACGATAAACGTATTAAATTTTTTCGATCAATTTTCAGTTCTTTTAAATTAAAAAAGTGAATCAATTAATTACAAAACAGATATGAAAAAATGTATTTATTACATTATATAATATAATTTATTTAATTTTATAATATAAAAATTTTACAATATTTAAATCTTATATAGGATCATATATGTGAGAAACAGCCTATAGAAAAACATGCTGGTCTAGCTGGATTTTAAATGCTTGTATAATTGTGTGAATTTATATAGTGCGTATGTAATCCTTTAAAATGCGCGCCGAAATGATTTTTCAGTCTCTTGAAACGCAAACTTTATTAAACTACCACAGTAATATCACGAATTAAATTAACTCGTAATTTAACAATTTGATGCTCTTTACGCATAAAAATTTTAACTTTATTTTATATATAATTCTTTATTTATTTTAGTTATTGAATATTTGAAACAGGAGAGATTAATTCTTTGTTATATTATAACCTTTTCGACAATTATCATAATATTTTTACTTTTTGAATACATAATATTCAGAAAATAAAACATGATATATGCAGCATGCGTTCCATCCGAGTTAATTCATTATGTATTCGTAAGATTTGTAAGCCAATTATTTTAAAGAGTTCTAAATCTAAAGATCTTTAAGGATCTCGAAGCTGGCTTCATGAATTCGGTTAGAATAAATTGCGCTACGCGTACGCGAGAGACGATCGAAATTCCCATGAAGGAGCGAATCGGAAATGGGAATGACGTATAAAGGAGCCAGAGCACGTAGGGTCAGTTTGCCAGGCAAGGCATATCCTGTACCGTGAAGAATCTCCGGCAAATCTTGTGTATGTCCAGCTCGTCACATGACCCTGCAGTCTCCACCTGAATACTGATCGCTGTCCTCCCGGAGACTCGGGAGACGCTTTGCGTCCCTTTGTAAAATCAGTAGCGAGCCTTTCAGACTCCTTTTACTCCGGACGCAAGCTCGTTTCCCGAGATCCTTTATAGTCGCATACCTTTCTGTCGTCTTATCGTCGGCCGTTGTGTCTTCAAGTATAGACGCGCGGGGGTCGTTACGTTTCATCATTTCTACCGCTACTACCGAGAGAAATAAGAAACACGCTTTTTGAATTAGCGCCCATGAGCTTTTTGCGCGTAGACGCAGTAATAATAATGTCATATGTATTTTCATCTTGCGCGTCGTCAGTACTTACGTCTTCAACAACGATAGAGAGACATGGACTACAAAAGAGATTCAATTATAATATTAAAAAGGAAATATTAAATATGCAGCTCCATGCAATTTTACTACTTTGTAAGTAGAGGTTGGAAAGAATATGAAGGAAGTTACAGATTTTGTGGTATATAATTTAATCTTGATTTCTCTCTCTCTTTTCAGAAGAATATAAAAATTTTTAATATGTGCAAGATATTAGCATTTATACACGTCGAGAAACGTGCGTAAGATTTTTTTCTGTTCGTAAAGATCTAATTTTATAGTTACCCCTCATGACGTTAAAAGTTTCATAAATTTGCTATACAAATTTAATTTACGAATCGCTGCGATATCGTCGTATTTAAAAGTAGATCAAGAGCCATCCTGCGGTCTGCTGCAATTTTATCGTGACTCGTAATACATCGACCAATCGTTACACTTAAGAATTAAATCTAGTGGCGTCGTTAAACTCGAGGAGGATCGGGGCTAGTCTCTGACGATATAGCCGGCTTAATATCCTTGACGTAAATAGATTACCGTAGCGGCGGGTTGGGTTAGACGCTCTAGCTCTCTGCTAGCGGGAGGACACGGAAGCGCGATAGAGCGAGCAAGCCTCGTGGGAGGGTCTCCGTGTGAGACAAGAGGAGAGGTTTCGGAGGAAAATGCAGAAAATTCGTCGCGCAGACTGTGCGACGGCGACGAAGCATCGGCTAAGAGGGTAGCCGACACGGGGGTGGGCTTGCTGATAAGAGAGCACCGTAGGAGCTGGCACGCTTTGACAGCCAGTAAATTAAAGTATATTTCCACGACGCTGGGAGGCAGATGCACTGTACGCGGTAATCCGAGAGATTCCCCGAGAGCAGAGATGAAAGGTAGACACGAAAAAGAGGGAATTTTTTATGAACGGAATCGGCATGCCGTTGGAGCTTGGTATAGCCGAGGGGGAGCTGGAAAATCATGTCCACCTGGGCGTAGGAGCTATCAACTGGGAGAAATGGGAGAGTAAAAGGAGTTGTCAGAATCAGATGAAGAAGGGAGAGAAGAGAGAAAGAGACTGCGGAGCGACCTGAAGTACCCGAGTCGACGCGTCCGATGGATCCACGAGAGCGAGAGAGGGAAATCGATGAAGATGGCAAAGCCTCGAGAATACAGAATCTCAGTAGTCGACGAATGGGTCGGTCGAGCGAGGATTATCGCCTAAAAGGAGGAGGAAGTTTCGCCGATCTTAATTGGGTAATTACGATAATGCCGCGCATGCAGGCGCCAAGATCGACTGGCGATTAAATATTCGTGCCGTTCTTAACTTTCGATAACCAGGGCTGGTTGAATAACCTCGATAAAGTTCGCGCAATTATTTCCCCGATATGCGATCATTCTTCCGGCAACTCGCGCTACATTTTTCCGCGCGAAGTTGCTACCTAAAAACGTGCTACGTTAAAAATTAATCGGTAGTTGTGAACGTAGTGATGCATTTGCTTTAACAGCCCCCTGTCGCGAACATTTTACTCTTACAATTGTTAGTGCCTACTTCTTTTTACTGCACTATCACGACATGTAGCACGCAAGACTAAACGCGCGGTTAAGAGGTCAAACGCTAAGGTATAACGGTAAGACGTTGCGGTAATATAGGAACTTCGCGAATAAGAACTTCTTACTCGTTCGTTTCCCATCCAAACTCAGCGTTGTTAGAAATTCCCGAACGACCGTACCGTACTTTCCTAGGGAACGAGCGACGTTTCTCTCTTCGAAACACGTACCGGTATATGCATATACAATATACATATATATGTATAGGTATATATATGTATAGGTATACCTCTGCATTTTCCCTCATCATTGGAAGAATAGACGGGACGCATTCACGTAGCTGCAAGTACTAGCTCCGTATAGTATGCACGTTCTCTTATTCCCCTTCCCCGTTTGAGTTACTCGCAGTTTGATACTTCCTTTTTCCTCGAGTTTCGCGCTTATTGCTGGAACGAGCGAGCGCGACGGCGACAGGCAACGGCGACGACGACGACGACGACGGCGACGGGCGGCGGTTCGAGCCTCGGGCAATTCCTGAACTCCGGATCTAGGATGTTCCTCTGGATATGCGCGCGCAAAACGGAAGGTTTGTCTTATCTGCCTCTCCACATTTCTCATTCTATCTACCTTTCTCTGTCTATGTCCCTTTTCGCGCTCTGACGCAGCTTCTTTCTTTCTTTCTTTCTTTCTATTTCTCGTTCCTCGTCCGCTCGCTCTTTCAGAGCATTCCCTCTTTTCTTCTCTTTCGTCTTCTCAAACATTTCAAAGATTTCTCTGCCGGTTCGTTGCGGCGAGTAAACATTCACTATAAAATGCTATTCGTGGCTACGCGCCGTTTGCGCGGTGGACTTACGTTGAAAGGAGAAGCGCCGTTGATGACGGCCGCAAGATTATCTCCGTGGTGAGATACGTCGAAATGAGTTGCTTCATGTGGGTGTAAGTAAAACCACGCGCGGAATTGCGCGTTTATGCGGCACGATAAAGCCACGTTTGCGACTGTGATACGTAAGCGGTTTCTATTGTTTGCTTTTTACCCGGTAACGATTCTTAGAAGCGTCGATTAAGATCAAACAGCTGCTTCCATGCATTTTTGTCGAGCACGTTCGCTACGATATGATTTATGGCTTCGATAACTAGAACTGATAGTAAATCATTTCAAGATGGATCACGTAGTATCAGCTGCTAATTTATAATCGATACATTTAATATTAACTAAATATTATAAACATAAAAATGATATTAACTATAAAATAATAATATTAAGGATGTATATATATATAAAGTACGATATATTAGGTGTTGGAATTAATTCGTAGCGTTTTTTAATGAAAGAATGTTATTTATTTCACATGAGCATTAAAAAATACATTAATGAAAGTACTTCCCATCACTTGTAAAACGCTACGAATTAATTCCAACACCTAATAATATCATAGAAAAATAATTTTAAAGTAACGTCTTATTATAATATTTGTATTGTAATCATACACTCATTATTTTTATTAAAATATTTGACATTTGTATATGTACAATGCACATTACAATATTAACGCCGAGATTTTGTTTTGTATCTTTATAAGAATCGTGACTATAATACTTTACGTGACTATAATAGTTTACGACTTTTTAAATAAAATTGCCGTGATTTATTTCTCATGTAATTCTCTAGTATAATATTGAGACTTAATCTCTCCCACCTTTTCCATCGAATTGCATTTACAATTAGTCGTTGTAAATCTTTTATTTTTTTATTAATTTATATCTATTTGCTGATGTAAAAAGCTTGTTTGTCTCTATATTAATTATTTTCTTTATGAAAAGTGCACATTGCGGAAATTAAAATAATATTTTAAAAATAGAACGCATGAGAGATACTATAATAAAAGTATTACGAAATGCTGTAGGTAATATGCACTCTTGATAAAATCATAATTAAACATTGAAAATTAAATTTCTGTTGTATGTATTGTGTAACATAATTATGTTAACATGATAATTATATCAAGCAGCAATGAAACATCATTAATTATCCTTTTTTGATAACGTATATGCTTCTCATTGCGATAGATACTTATGTAATTGCATTCCGGCTTGTAACAAGTTGCGCATACCGCAGACTTTGTGACATTTATTAACAAATGCAGAATATAATTATAAAATATATTATAATCAGCCACGATATGGAGAAATAAACGTCATAAAGTATGCATAATTCACGTGTATACATTGTACAAATTGTAAACGTAAATAATATTAATTAGCCTCTTAAAACTTTAACTTACAATTAATTTGAACGAATAATATGCAGTTGATCGGTATTATCTGGTAATAAACGGTATCATAATGTTTGTTAAAACGATAGATTCAATGTGAGCCGAGTTTGGGATCTAGATATAAATGATATCTTTTATCGATCTAATTATAATAATATATATATTTATATGTATATAGCCCAGGATTTATTTCGAATGAAAATGAGTTCCTACTTGACTCTCCTCCAGGGTATACTATCAGAAGTCTATAATTCGTTGTCCTTATCTGGCTGATGATAATGAATGAACTTTTAGCATTATTTCTCGACGAGTATCGAACAAGGTCCATTCATTCCCTTGGGGGAGAGGAGAGAATTCTGTAGCGATAACTGCAGGCGAAATGATTTATTAGCTGCTGCCCGTTTCGTATCGGATATCTCACATAGCCTATCTATATACAACGTGAAGTGTAGTACTGGTATTCTCTCTATGATCAGTATTACGGTTTGAAATCGTACATCGCTCGGAATTTTATTAACATTTTGCAATTGTTCAGTCTGAAATTTAAACACGATAAACTTCTAAACTTGATATTATTTCTATTAATAATATTATTATATTATTATAAAAAGTAATGACAAGCTATGTTCTTTTTGATGAAAAGAATTATGAATTGATTATATCATGTACACCGAATATGTGTATTAATCTTTATTTTTAATGAACAATTAACTTTTTATATATAATAATAAGCTGGTTAATTATAAACTATTCCTATTTTAAGATCATCTTAAGTAACATCTTAAAATGAGCATTGTATTGGTTTATGATATTTTAAGACTATACTTAAGATACTTAAGATCTTAAATATATGAACTATGAATATCGTCCATAATCTAGAAATTATTGACGATTATATTGTGGTGAACATCGAATATTCCTTACATTCTCTCTATATTCGCAATGTTCTGGTAATTTACTTTTTACACCAATGCATAATTAATCGTATAAAATAATTCTATATTGATGCATTATCAGTTGCACAATTTATGCGCAATCTTAACAAGCGCCTGCGGTAGTCGTTTCGATTCTATGTGCGTATATACCATTTATCATACGCATCTGCGACGAGGATTTACAATGAAATCCATTTACAAACATTGTTAAAAACGTGAACGTATTTTTACATATATAAATTTGTAATAATACCTTAAAGAAATGTCAAGTGCATATTATTGTGCATATTATTAACTGACAAGTTATAATATATATATATATTGTATCTTTGTCATTTTCTTTTAAATTAGTGAAAAATAGAAATAGAAATAGAATTAGAATTTATATACGTAAAATGAAAAGGAATCTTTTAAGACTGAAATTTTTATAGAAGTATATCTTAAATGTATAATTATATAATTGTATAATTATATACTGAAGGAAGTCGATTTTTTATTTCATTTTCGAGCAAGAAGATAATTATTTAATGTAATCGTAGGATGTCTCCAAAATCATTATAAAATCCATATGAAATTCCTATATATTGTATAATCCGATAATTACATACGCAATCATGAGAAATTATTATGTAATATTATATAAAATCATTCATTTTACCAAATGACTTCATATATAGTGAAGAAAATTATTTGTAATCAGATAAAATTATATGAAATCAAATAAAATTATGTAATTTTGGGACAATATTTTAGCTAGTGATTACTCTCGAATTAGAGAATAATAATGTTAGATAAAAATCACAGAATCGTAATGGCTTTATTACGACATTTTCATGCTGGCAAAAATTTGGAAGCAATTTTTAAATACATTTTGAACATAGATTATTGTGGGTGATATTTGTATATAGAGTGCATGATGTTCGTGTATGTGTATGCTAGTCTGGATTAACATCTATTGCCGCGTACGCTATTTAACTTCGGTGCTGCATATTTCCCACAGGGCTCAGCGCAGAACATTCCGCGGCGTGAGAAAATCGATAATGCCATACATAACGTATAAATCTGTCCGGTTGATACATAATCACGACCTGCCATAAAAGTATAATGTCGCGTGTTGTCACAGCGCGCATACGCTACCGCATATTTTTGCCGTTATCCGGCCGTCGACGCGCTTAACGAAACCGGATGGTACCACAGCCGTTGGATTTAGCGAACTCCATCATTTCTTTGCACAGAACTAATTATACAAGGAAAAATTGGAATTGCGGCGTTTCAAAGAGGCAATCACAATTTAATAAAATAAAGTATTACTAATGATGAGATTTTTTTAAATATATTTCGTCCGTTCAAATAACGAACATATATTTTTAATTAATATTTACACACACATCATATATATGTATTTATATATGGCGGAAATTTGAAATATATTTTTAAAAAAATACCATACACATATTTTTGATCAAAATATCAAAAGCTTACTTATTACAAGAAGATTAATAACGTCTTGCTTTCAATTATCGACAATATAAAGAGAATCTTCGTAAGAGATATTTTTAATTCTTATAATGAGACCCTAATAAGCAGCGACTTAATAAAAACCCCCGAGGAAGCGCTCGATGAATTTAATAAAGTTGCGTCAACGGCAAAATAATACGGCTATTCTACGGTCGATATTAGAGACCGAAATTTTGTAACGTAGATGAGATGCGATTGGCGTTTTTCAGCGCATAAGACCGGCCTTTTTAGTCTCTCACGAGTGAAGTAATGAAGACGAGATGCAAAGTTAAAGTGGAATGCTTCACTACGCGGAATGTTCCACTCGATGACAAGTGATCCTCGAAGAAGCGAGTGAGAGGAAAACATTGTTAATTTCCTTTGCAGATTCGAGTGTCTCTCGTACTCGCCCCATCTCTCCTTTTTCGCTCCCTCTCTCCTTAACCCGTCATGCAACTCGTTTCAGAATGCCGATTAAATTAACGTCTCTCCGTCAGGAGGAAACGATTGCTCGGGTCGAGACAAATCGAATTCGAGCCATGTAATACGTTGTAAAGTGACGCGACTGACATATTTCGGATTTCTCAGAGACTATAGTGACACGAATCTCGAGAATAAAACTCGTGTATAAAAGGTAATATAACTAAGGCGTAGTTAATATTCTTTTAGTTTTCTTCTGTACCGTATTTAATTTTATTATAACACGATAACGAAATATATTTGTAGCTTCATATTGCTGTTTGAATAGTCAGGCAAAGCTATCTAGATCGCTGCAGCTTATCGAATATCCGTTAAGAATTTTAACTTTCATATTTGCATTACCTACCACTTGAAACTTTACTTTGTAACTGCTTTTATTAGCTTTTAATACTTAGAATTACTGACTTATAAATCCAATTACAGTGGCAATAAAGTGAAGTTCCATGAAAGTTATTCAATGATCCAGACTATTGCCCCGATAAATTGAAACTTTCTTTAAACGAAGCAAAAAGTTTGTTGACGACTGTTGTATACGCATATATGTTTGTTCTTTCGCAGAATATTTTTTTCAGTTTTTCAAAGAGCAATCTTTATTCTTCTCTCTTCTGCTATTCAATAATTGTTATTAGTTTTACAATCTTTCATTGCCATAATTTGTCGGCTAATCTTATAATTATTGGCGTGAACCAGCCGGCGTACCGTACAGAAATGTAAAGCGCGTGCAATGTGCCACACGCATGGCTGCACTTGCGAACGAACGCAACAGCTCAGCCACTGGACCAGAGTGTTAGAACATTAGGGGATTCCCCCGATGTGCCTGATGATCATTTTATATTAGCCGAGGGGAATCTGCATGACAATGGCTGGCTCCATTGTGTGATAAGCGCTTCACACTGCGCAACCCCATCCATATGTTAATATCCTCCCGTGCTTACAGCGTCGGCTAACTCGTGAAAGTGAATTATGTGTACGCGAAAGTGCGTGATGGTACTTCTCTGTGTCTGTTGTCTCCGTGTCTGTCCCCTTCCCTCACCTCTCAGCCCAAAACTACCGCCAGACGCGTTACATCTGGATCGTTCTTTCACAGTTTCAAATTCTGCGTTCGTCTTTACATTAAGCGCGACATTCCTAGAATTGCAAATTACAAGAGATCTCGGGAGAAAATGTATTTTCTTTCTTATCTCGATAACAGTTTGCGATTAACTCTGAACGAGTTGATTAATACTTAATTTTCTAACGTTATAGCACGCCGATTAAAATGGATTATTTTTTTATTATAATAAAAATATTTCTTCTTTTTTTTATTAGCAGTATTATATTGGTTCTAGTATTTTTTATTTAGAGTGTAGATTTATGAAAATATTCTTGAGTTCCAAGATTTTTGCTTTGTCCCTTCTTAACATTATAATTACATTCCATGGCGACTTCCTCGTATTTCCTGGGACCTCTATTCATCTATCACGGTTGCGAAACTAGGAACCTCGTTGTTTTTGTCGTGCGATTCCTGATAACCAGCGATCATCCACGCGAATCACGAGACGAAATGCGTTCCTCTCGCGTGCGCGCGCGCACACACACACGTTTCCTCACCAATTCTCGAAATGAACGTTTGTCCTTTGACTGCTCGATTGCGGTAATACGACCACCGTCGCAAACGTCGATTGTTCGCATGGTCCAACGCCCGACGTAGCGCGATACTGCGGAATACTCTCGCATACCTTTGGAATCGCGACACTGAAACGGGACGAGGGTTATCGCTGACTGTCAAAGGGGTGGCGGCAAGTGTGTCGGGGTGTTAGGGTGTCGGCAAACGGCACAGTGGTCCCTTTATGATGGTGTCTGGTTACCTCGAGAAACGATGAGAGAAAATGGCCCAGTGACGAAATTAAGAGTGCACGCGGTGAGCGAATCTTCGCCGAAGCGTGACATAATCGTTTGATCGACCTTCGATATTCGCGCGATCTGGCTCTTGAACGTACGCAGAACGCACTGGCGAGCTGATTGCCTTAATTAAACGCGTAAACGCGAACTCGAATGAGCGTTCGTTTGCTCTTTGATGTTGAATTACTTCCACATTTTGGTAACAAGAATTCGTGGTAATTTAAAAGCTGCTGCTTAAACAAACCGCGGGAGGGCTGTAGAACGGTCAAAGTGTTGTGTTGCGAAAATATACAGAAGGCACTGAAAGTCGAGTAATTCTTTGTAATTACGAAGTTCGTCTCTTGACAAAATCGTCTCTGATTTATTTATTTTTTTTTTTTTTCTAAAAAAGAAACTTAATTCTTTTTACTCATAAAAGCCTTATTTCCGGAGACTCAAATAATTTTAGAGTCAACATTATTATTATTATTATCTTTTTTTCTCCAGTATAAATATCTTCAAGTATTGTAGTCTAGTATTGTGTCCTAAAATGAGTTTTTCATTCGTATAAAAGTTATGAATTTTTCACTCATATAAAAGTTATTAAATTTTTAATCGACATCACGTTTTTTCAAAATTCGTACTTATTTAAATTTATAAAAAATAAGTAAAATACAATTCGGTTTTTCTTACTATAAAAATTTGTTAAGGGTCTCATAAGTATTATATATAAGAATTTTCTCACATTTTATATATATCTATAGAATAATAAAAAATCTACTGTGAACTTTAACGCCCATTTTAAGAACGGAAGTTGAAAATTTCATTGCCGACGAAAGATATTAATCTTTTATTTAAACATTTTACGTTATTGTATGCAAAGTTATTAATAATTTATGATAAATTATAATTTTAACAAATTGGGATTAATTTTCGTAATAGTATAATCGAAATTATTGGTTATTCATTTAATTCAATTTACTTTATTTAACATTATTTTAGTATTATACTCCCTTTATTACGATACTATAATGATTTGTAGCTCATATTGCAGACATTTCGCGGCTCGTAAGCAATATTATTTCCATTTGTAATGTCTTAAGAAGGAACATATGCAATGAAATGGAACTGGCGTGACGTGTGACATGATCGTTTGCAAGAATCATTTGCAAGCATTATGCACCTGCACCGTGTAGCAGAATACGGACGGACTACATAGGTGACAAGCAAGATTTGTGGTAAGGTATATTATACGGGTCCGTAGAGCAATGACATTGTGACATAATATCTGCGTTTCGCTGAGAATAATGCTTTTGCGTAACATGCAACACAGCATAAGAATTATGCCAATAAATATATTAGTCATATATGTTGATAATACACATATTTTTGAATTTCATCTACATTTTACAGATATAAACTTTATTTTTTATATTATAACACACACGAATAATACTGTCTGCTAAATAATTATGATTAAATATGGAAATCGGCATCATGGCATCGATTAACATGATTATTATTTATACATCTCGCGTATCATAATAATGCATCCATCATGCAGTGACGCAATATATGTGGCAGTGTATGTGTATATTTATATAAGTATCTCTAGTATTTTTATTGAATCAATTATTATATGTTACAAAAGATACATACACAGATAATTTTCCCTGGTTTTAAATAGGTAGACATGTATAGATATTGACACAGCAGATCCATTAGATAATTGAAATAAAAAGAGAAAAGAATCTTAATCCTTAAAAGACATTTGATTCGACTGAGGACTCCTAAGAAGCAGAGATAAAATAAAATTGCTTAAAGGCGAGAAACATCATTGAGTGAACTAGCTTTAAAGTCAAATGATAACGTAGTGATCAAAGAACACTGTTCAATTACGTATCCCTATACTTATTCGACTTATTAGCAAATGACAAACTAATCTTGATTATATTAAAATATAATGCATTCATATATAGCTATTTTTATGTAAAGCATTCTATATGGATATATGAAATTGTTATTTGAATTTTACGCACAATCGTTAACGCTAGAACAAGAATATCATAAGGATACGTTGCAAATATCCTCGATATGGCCAACATAATATAATAAAATGTATGTAAAGTGAAGTATATACGCTATGTACATAAGTGTATGCGATTCCGTTATATGGAGGTGTTACTTGCGCTAGTAAATTTTACTTTGGATCTCATAAGTGAACTTCCCACTTAGATAAATTTAAACGGCTTTCGTCCTTTTTTTACCGGCACGATTATTTGTGGATATCAATAAGTATGCATATCATAATGCGAATATATTTAACGCAACTATTAATTATTAAATTTATAAGCTTAATATTCTATTTATTTATGTGTATTTGAATTGCATATCTGTTTATAAAATTTTTTAAATTTGATTTAAAACAAACATATATATTAAAAATATAATAAATTTTTTAATTGTATACTCGAGTGTTTGTAGTTTTTGTTAAACTACAAACAATCGAGTATGCAATTGAAGAATTTATTTTCTACATTTTCATTGTCAGAAAGAACAATGACGTTAGAAGTTGCAAAAATATATGTTATTCTAAGTTCTTTTGTTCTCATATCGGAAGATACCTTGGAAAAGAAACAACAATAGCGGAACGTTAAAAGTATAGACGAAAATGTGTTACTTTATCAACAAATCTTGATATATCTCGATTGAAGAGAACCTGAGAGTAAAAACATTACAAAAGAAAGAGTTTTTCGCAAGAATTAAAAGAACTTCATGAAGAATCGAGAAATCGAATGGTTTTCATTTCAAGCCATCTTCGCAAACCTTTACTTTCATCTTTGGCTTCTCTCCCGAATGTTCTCTTCTCCTTTACACTTTTGACGAACTGATCGTAAAACGTTTTCTCATAAAACCTTCCTTCCCCTTGCTGGTGGCATGTTGGAAATTGTTACAAAGAACGATGCGCGGAAAATAAAGTCAAGTAGGTGTGTGTGACAAAGAATCCCAACAACTATTCATCTGTATTTTTACGATCATTAATATTAATCGATAATTTGAATCATATGCCGGTTCTCTAAATACATGATTAAACTTTTCTCTCTCTCTCTCTCTCTCTCTCTCTCTCTCTCTCTCTCTCTTTTGAAAACAGTTTTACATGATGTATGTATATACAGCCTTTTTCAATTATTTGAATATATTATTCTCTATCATTAAATGTCCCGATCGTGAAAAAAATTATTTTTCCGTTTACTGTTTTTAAAATTATATATACTTTTATGTTTTAAATGAGTAGATAGTAATAATTTATTATTAATACATGTATGGACTAGGTATATATATTTAAGGTATTTATATTTAAAAGATTAAAAGTGTCAAAATTAAGAGAACAAATTTGATAATGAAAATTATATACTTATACATTAATACATGGAAGAAGATATTATTTGACATTTACGTGACAAGGTAATAATAATATAACAAACGCGAAAAAAACTTAAGAATAAAAAAAGGACTTAAATGATAACACATAATATGATACATCTATTACATAAGTCGAAAAAAAATATATGCTTGTTTTATAGAAATGATAAATCGCTATATATCTTACTTTTATATTTTTAATTACCGCGCAATTGTCATTTATAACTGATAATTAAATAGCATAAATTGCTATGTAATTGTAAAATTGCATCAAAGTAATAAAATTATTACGATAATTTGCGGTTGTGGTTAATAAAGCGGGATTAAGGAAGAAGATGCGTTTTTATCAAAGCGTATAGCAGAAACAAGGGCTGCAAGTAAAAAAAGTTGCAAAGGAGGTAAGGCATGATATCCCGTGGTATATCATGGTAAATAATAAAAACTCGCGTCTGCATGAAGTACACGTGCCATTTTCATGATCACGATCGCATGTATCTTGGCGATTTTTGCGAGCCGTGTGTTCCGACTAAAGTACATCTCAGTACATAATTGATGTGTGCATTTGGTTAGAATCATCTTGCTTGATTTTGCTAACAAATTAATCATTTTCTTTTAAAATTTTTTTACGCACTAACTGAATATGATTTAAAGAATTCAGATTAAAGTAATGGATTTTCTTTTAATCATTTGACATGATCAATCATAAGTACGAAATAAATTGTGTCAATGTTAATTGTATCGGAAATAGAGTTTCAGTTGAATTAAAATTATTAATTTAATTAAGTTTTTTTGCAGTGTCTTAAGATGCTTATATTAGTATCGTTATTAAATTAACGATCAATTTAATTGCGATATTATTTCACTTACTTCGGCTTTAATTTATGATTACATTTCAAATATTTCCGACAATAATTGATTCACCAGTTTAAATAACTGGAAAATGTAAAATTTAAGATTTATGTGTATAAATGTTATTAGACATTCAGCTTTAGCTTCAGCTGTATTTGGCCGTTCTTATTTAATTTATTTAACTAAGATTAATTAATGAACTGAAGATTGTCTTCTCTCTTTATATTTTCAACGTTGTGTTTATTAACAGAAGCGAGCTTAAATGTACAAATTTATTGATTATAATGCTAAAATGGAGCATTATAAATTGAATTCTATTGATGTATTGGTCTCGCGTTACAATTGCTATAATATCGATAAAATTTAACCGTATTTAAACCACTAATACGAAAACTGATCAATTGCGAATCATATTACAAGCATACATACATGCTGCATCAATAACAAACTCAGTCTGAATAAATTGCTTGGAAGTTGCGAGAAGGCCGAGAAAAATGTCCATTGCCTGAAGAATATTCATTCTTAGCGGATTTCTGAACTCTTTCTATGCACAGCGACATCACAGTCCTCGCAGCGCACAAGGAATCCGGAATACCAGCTTTCGCATTTGAAAAGAAACTGACAGAACGGCAATAGCTGGTAAGTAAAGCCGGAAGAATGAAAACGAAACGGAGGAAAAGGAAAAGGAGTCATATAGCAGAGAGATGCGCCGTGCATCTCCGCGGTAAATAATAAAATTTCACAGTAATAGAAATTTATCTGATCGTTTTCGCATAGTTTTGTTCGCTTATAGATAACGGATGATTTTACAGAAATGCCATAAATATTTTATAAATTTCTTTCAGATAACAGGCTCCTTTTTAACTTATTCTTTTATTTGTACATACCTACATTCCGTGTATTTTGAGAAGCAAAATCTAGTAAACTTTATGTCTTACGGCAAATATATTCTTCATTTTCTTCTTTAATTTCAAAGGAAGTCCGGAGATGAAAGTAATCTGATCCATCGGTATTACGATACATCAGATTACGCAATACATCACGATGTGCGCGTACTGAATGGCGGAGATTTGATCGATCATGTTGCATGACGCTATTGCACATAAAGTTTTTATATGTATTGCGCAAAAACATTTTGGCAGTTATACGCACCGTCGTGTAAATCGGAGTATCACCGCGAACAACAGTGCTGTCACAACGAGGCGCGGAATGTAAAAAACTTAGATTACAAAAATGCATCAAGCTGGACGGTGACAAATAGTCAAACTTTTCTCGACCTGCAAATTACACGTATTTTCATGAGAGTGCGCGAGCGGGACGTCCACCTTCAAACACGCGGCACTTAGGAAACGACTTCGTCCTTACGGAGGGATTTTCGTCAGGACGAATCACGTGCGGAATGCCTGCGCCATCGTTCGCAGTGCGCAATGGGATTTCCGGAAGTTTTTCGACCGGAGTCATAAACGTATTTATTCGTGCTCACAAAATTCGTGTTTCCGTTAGTGACATTACATGCAAAGTTACCGAAAAACTTTGGATTCTTATTTTAATGATTTCTTTAGAAAAATTCGCATAAATATTCTTTTACAGAAAAGGTATCATGGAAGAGTATATTTTTAATATTTCACGTTAAGGAGGTTCTCGCATGTATACGCATCCATTTGACATATATTCTAGTTTTTTTCATTGAAAAATGTAAATTTCCTGTAAACTGTACGGTCAGGTTTAAATGAAACTTTACGAGAAGAAATTTAAGTGTTTACTTTATAATTATAACAATTTTTAAATTGTTATCTCATACGCGCTCATTTTAAAAGAGAATAACTACAGAATAATGTTATACCTTCAACATGTAATGTAAAATTTTATAAATTTAGAATTAAATATCTTCAAAATGATACGGTAAAAGTCAGTAAAATTTTTTCAATCAAGGTATTGATATTATTAACTTTTGTATTATATGTATATTTTATAGTCCTATATTTCATCTTGTCTTATATTTCATCAAACGCGAGAATCTCCTTAAGATCTTGACATTTTGAGAACTCCAATTTAATACTAAGAACCAGTTTTAAAAGAGGATATTAAAGAAGAATCGATTTTTGCTTGAAAAGGCAAGAAAGATAATAAGATAAAAGAAATAATTTTTTTTATGGATTTTGATCTCTTATAAACAGAATAATATTAATAAAAAGTTCGGGACGGATAGGGAACACCTCGAAAAATTGAGTATGAACATAGTGTATTTATTCAAATTTCAATCGGCCTCTTTTTAATCACATTCTCCTTTATAATCAACAATTCATTAATTTTCTGAGAAGGCAATAATTTTCGAACTGTATGTTTAAATGTACGGAGGTTCCTTAAAGTTTTTTACTAGAAGAAATAGAATAGATCTCCAGATCTGTGTCTCGTTAGAATTAAATTGACTAGTTTGCGCAGAAATAAAAAAATTTTATGTTCTAAAATATTGCGTAGGATACGAATGTTGATAATCGTTAGGCACAAGAACTGTAAGTTAGAAAGTATATAAACATGAAGTTCTTATTTCCTAAATACAAACGATGAAAGAACATAACGAAAGGCAAAAGCATGAAGAGTCATGCGGTTACAAAGAAGGCGCGCGAGGACGGTGGTCCAGCAAGAGAAGGCTGAAGCTGTGGCAGAGGAAAAGAAGATACGTTAAGATACGTAGGAGATACGCGCCTGGCGGCGCGGCTGTAAATAATGAAACTTTACATCAGCACAGAGATGCTTGCGGTTTTCATTGCGTGAAGTGGAACTGTCTAGACGCATTCACTGCTTTCTAGCAGGCGAGCGAGAGCGCTTTTATAGCATCCTTTTCCCTCCGCTCCCGCCCGCTTTTCCACCACCTCCTCATCCTTCTCTCGGGTCCTGCAATTTCCCGCATCGCACTTTTCTCTTTTTTATCGCCTACTTTTTCGCGCTGTATGTTCCCGCGTGCATCCTCTATCTGGCGTCCAGGCCGAATTGTGCCACATTGAGATGAGCGCTGAGCCAACCGCGCCTGTGAGACGCGGGAGCTTTTCCATTCGCGAGTTGAGACGAGCGTATTTCTGCAGGAGCGAACGTGGCGTTCGATCGAGCAAAAGTACGCGCGGAATTCAACTCCTCGTCTCTCTCCTCCCTCATCACTTCGCCAAACGGACCTGAAACGTTCCTCTTTTATTAAAATGGAATAGCGCGCGCTGAGTCGACGCAACGCGCCGTTGCGCGTAATAGCACGGGTCATTTGCCGAAGGGAGTGCGTGACGATTGGGTTGATCGAATTTACAGCTCCTATACCGGAGCTGAGAACCGTATAGCTATGGAATTACCCCTTTCGGTGGCAAATATTTCCTGGTCCCTCGCAGCAATTTCGGCGGATGCTTCCCGACGAATGCTATTAACTTCGATGGCTTTGAATATTCGCAATTTTCATTAGCATTATTTTATCACGTTGAATCAATATTTCTCAAGGACATAATACTTATGTCAGTTTTCAGATATCGGTTTTATTACAATAGTATTTGTTGTTAATTGGGCAGAAAAATAATAAGCAGAAAATATAAACAAATGCAGTGGAAAACAAATGGAAAATTTAAAGAGGCAATTGTGAAAAAATACTTATGAATGTTATGCTAAGGAATTGTAATTCTTATATTGAAAAATACAATTTTAACAGTTTATATTAATATTAATATTTTATATTAATTTAATTTTTTATTTGCTTTACATAATTTTATACTAAAAGAATTTTGTCTAAAAGAATTTATTTTCAGGTACTGTTAAAAAAACACTACATTGAATATTTAAAGTAAATATTTGCATATATTACATAATACAAGAGAATATTTTAAAAAATTCACACTATATGTCAAATTATGTAATATTTGTTGGAGTAGGATTTAATGTCGGAATTAATATCACGAATATGAGCTTCGTATTTTAATATTTTTCATATAGCGTTCATAAATCAGAATGATTTGTTAAAAAACTTTGTTCGTTTGAGATTTGTCCATTATATATATTAATTTGCTAAACTTCATATATGTTGAACGGACGTGAATATGACTTGCGATTATATCTTTTTCACATTATTCTTCTGTCCTAATGTAATAAAGTCGTGATTAACGTCTTTATTACATTACACGAATATCATGCGCAGAGCAATTATTCATATTCTAATGATTAGTGCAGGCGATCGTAATTAATCGTATTTTTGCAAGTACGAGTGCCATAAAAAAAATCGTAATAAAAGAAACAAAAAGGAAGAGAATGAAGTGGCTTGGAAAGCATTGAATGACAATTCATGATTGCGACGCGCGTGCAACTATGGGGTAATTTATTATTTTATTTGTTACTTTGTAGAGTTAATCGTTCATACTATAATTATAAAATAATATATTACAATATTGTTTCATGCACGTCATAATTATTTTTTGAAATATTAATTATCATTTGTACTCTGTTATAATTTGAATATATTTATAGTTTATAGATTAACGTAGTGTTATAATTCCACTTGTGTATCGCATCAGAGAATAATGAATTATATTTTAATTTGAGATAATAAATGAATAATATGTGAAAATTAATTAAATATACATATATACTTAATATGTGTATATTAATACATATTAAAATATGTATATTTATATATTTATATTTATATATTTAATATACATATATTAAATTAAGAATGTAAGATTATTGCGAATAAAAATAATTTCTTACAAATTTATTATTTTAAAATACCTGATGTGTTAGAACAAATATTTAATTCTGGAATATATCTGCCATTTATTGTGCGTACACAGAACGATCATCCGGCTTCGTATAAACAGACAAGATTTTCAGTAAATTGAAAACGTTTGCGTTTCTTTATTTGTTTTCCCTTTTCCGAATTATTTTTAAATAAAATTTGAAGTCTGTCTCGCTACATCTTTCCGGGATTAGATATAAATACCAGAATTAAATAACGAATTAATTTACATACATATGGAGAAATTTTGCAGGATTTTAATAAAACAAGGGAAAAGATAAATCGCCACATTTTTCGCAGTAATTGAATTTTATTTTCTTGATTTATTAAAATTAAAAATAAAATCTTTTCTCGATTTATCAGTGTCATATTAACATAATTTTTTTCGAAATATGAAAGTTTTGCATAAAATATGACAGTTATAGATTAATTTAAATAAATGTTTTTTTTTTAATCAAAATAAGGTGAATTACATTTTTTGAATAAATATTAAATTTTATGTTGTACATGTGTTATGAAATGGTAGTTGATTTATTGAAAGTGCTTTGAAATACAAGGAATATTTACAATATAAATATACAAGCATATTTTATTCATGTAATATATCATATATTTTATTCATATATACTTTGTTTTATAGAGCGTTGAATATTTCGTGGTAGCAACAAATCGACGCACGGCCTTATTGTTAGTATGTGTTTTTTGTATACATACAGCGGACATTGCGCATGGAAGATCGCTATGCCGCGCTATCATTCATATTTTGGTAGTTACATGAGGAGATATCGACGTATTTCGCTCCATACATACTTTTGCTAAGCACTATTTTTTACGAAAAATTAGGTTTGTTAATTTACAAGTCACATCACTATTAACGATTTGGAAGTTTAACGAGTGATGGCTATTTAGCGAAATACACATTTTGCGTATTTAAAAAATAAATTAGTATTTATAAAACTATATTATATTATATATATATATATAAGTAGGAAATATTATTAAAATAATTAAGTATGTTATTTTATTTTTTATTTTTTCTAAATATTTTTTATTCTCTGAATCAATGAAATTCAAAAAGAAAGAGCATTAAAGTATTATATAATTAAAATATAATTATATTTGCATATTAATTTCACACACAATACTATATATATTACATTTATACACTCTAAAACGAGATTAGCTAGATTTCACGTTTCATTGATCTTTTAATTCAATTTTAGGACTGATTATCCAATGGCATACTTGGCACTAATATCAGTAATTATTTGCTGATTCAAATTTAGAAAGCACAAAGAGTTTTTAATTAACGTTTAATGTTTTTCATATTTTTTAAATTGGCGCTTGTTGCATATTTTTTCTTTTTTCGTTGATCATTTCCTTTCACGGGTACAACTTGGTGAGAGAACTCAGTACTCTGAGAGTTTGAAGACTTGAGGACGGGGAAGCTAACATACCCATTACCGCCGATTTAACTGAATAAACGAACCGCGACTGGTTCGTCGCGTCGCGCGTTGCATTCGGGAATGGCATTGAATAATCGAATTAAAAGACCTTCTTTGTTGTATTAGCGGTGTGAAAGATTTTATTTTTACTGATAATTAGTCTGTGCGGTTTGTAATTACCCGCGAGGTTTTTTGCGAATAGTATATAATCTGAAAAAGGGGCTTGACAACTTGAGAAGAGAAGGAGGCATCATTTATCAGTTATTAATTGCTTATTAGCATTTTTAGTATTATATTTTAAACAAGAATTAAAGAAAAATAAATATGTGAAATTTTAAAACTTAAAAAGTAAAATATTTTTGAAAATCATATTATTATTTTATTCTATCTATTCGAAAAACGAATATAAAAATATTTGACGTATAGTTATTTTTTGAGATAATTGCTTAGATATCTTTTGCTGCTGTTTTTTAATTTAGATCTTTTATTTGTGTGTTATAGAATCAACATAGTCAACAATAGCTACGCTGTTCCGTCGATTGATTGGTGAGTGACAAAAAAAACTCTTTTTTAATAATGCAATGAATTTATGAAAAAATTGTAATTATACATGTATATGTATATATTTGTATCCAGCTAATGGTATAATATTGTAATTGATATTTGACATTTTATAAATTCGTTGCCTTAAAAAAAAATGAAAGAGCTAAAATAAATTGGATAAAATATTTAATCTTGGATCATTTATTGATTGATTATGTGTGTATGAAGATGCATTTGGATACGTGACATATTCAAATATATTATATTATCGTAATTTTTCGAGTTCACTATTCAGAAATAGGAGAAAGATAGAGAAGGCGATGAAATAAATTAAGGCATAAAATGCCAAAGTAAGAAACCAAAAATAAGATACGATTTTTTATAAAACTTTTATTTGAATTTATAGTGTTTGTATTTTAATCTCATAAGTAAGAAATATAGATTATCACAATATACTTATGTATTCTATACATTTATTTAAATAGTGCAAATAAATAAAATAAATACAAAACATATATCTATAAAACATATAAAATTACATTTTTATGTATTTCTTTAGGATTAAATATTACATAAAGCGATGCAAAATACAAAACTGAAAAATTTATTTTAATATGTATATATGTATATATTCTTATGTATAATTTGGATTAAAAAATTACAAATAAATTACGCGAATAATACATGCAAATAAATCATATGAAAATATAAATGAATAATGATTAATTTATAATGATAATTAATAATGATTTAATTATTTTAATAAACATTGTTTATCTTTCATGATTTGAATGACGCGCACTTTAACAATCGATTGTAACAGTTCATGCTATTGATTATAAATAAACGTAAAAGTTTTACTTATTTGTTAGCGCTGGCAATCAGCTGACAATAGAAGAAGTTTCCCTCCTTCTTCAGTCTAGTTGAAATGCAGCCAGAATGGTTACAGTCAGGACGAAAAGTAAGTCCAATCTGAGATGACTCGATTATGAAATTCAAGATACGTGGTCTCTATTGACCAGAATTGTTAAAATATATAAAAGATATTCCAGATAAAATATATTGCTTTCTTACAAATCTCCATGCAATGACACGTAATTGGAAAAAGGAGAATGCTATCGATGCGTTTCTAAAATAAATGGCGGTTAAGATTTCCTCCAATTCTCGGGTGATCGCGGATTAGCAATTCCGCTGGATTAGTTAGCAAGTAAGACTTTTCGTAGGTCGCGGGTTAAGGATTAACTAGCAAGTAAGACTTTTCGTAGGTTGCGGGTTAGGGATCCCGCTGGATTAGTCAGCAAGTTGTTTGGTTCGCGTTACAATCGATACACTTGATAATGATACGGGCGCAAGTGTAAATGAATAAAAATTTAAAGAATAAAATAGAAATTCGGAATGAATTTCTATTTTATCTTTTAAATTTTTTCAGAATAAATGAAAAACTAAAGTTACAAGAATTAATAAAAATGCAACGACTAAATCTTAAAATCTGTAAAGATACTAGAACTGTTAGAAATATCAAGAATAATAAAAGTATTAAGGCCGATAGAAATGTGATGAATGTTAAGACATTAAAAATAGAAACGAAACTTTATTTAACAAAATTAAATTTTATTTTTTTAAATTCATTGTGTTTTAAATTAAAATTTTTATACATATATAATGCATAATATAATTACATATATTGTACTACGTACTGTAGGCAATTCCACACATAGTGAGTACAGGGTTGTAATCAATCGAATTTTCATAATTCAAGATCATGAGAAAAATTCTCTATTAATTAAAAATCACGTGATTTTATTTTTCTTAAGACACAAAAATTGGGCAAGTTTTTTTTCTTGTATTTTGATTGGATTTATGATAGCTTCAAATGTATACGTAATGAAGGAACAAATGTTTTTTCATCTCGTCCATGTTTCCTAAGAAAACTGCTTTTCCTAAGAAAACCCCGCAACTCGATATCTGCATATACAGTATCATTACGCGCGCCGGAAAATAATTCGGCGGGCACTGAACCTGTGGTTATTATTTTCCTCCGCCACGAAACGGCGCCGTAAATTAGTGTTGGATGAGCGCGCCGAAAACGTGGTACGCGAGCCACGAACGTTGCCGCGTCAGGTCTCACTGGTTATGCAAAATGCGGCAAATGGTCAGGATTAATTAGTTCCTTTTTTTCGCTGTTATGCGCTTACATACTCCGCGCAAGCCGCTCTAAAGCGGCAGGTTCACTCAGTCGGCGGCAAGGAGAAAGGAATGAGGCTTACTCGCAGAGAAGTGATAAAACGAGCAGGTCGGCAAAGAGGGGTTGGCTCCGTTTCCATGGGCACTCATGTATTGCGTGTGCGTGGGCAGCCGTGTACGTCCACTAATTTAAATTGCCGTTTCGCTCTCAAGTATTCCTAGGAGTAATCAAGCTTCAGTCGGCCCAGACGGAAAAGGCCATCCATAGCTGCAACGCGCTCTCCGGGGCAACCCTTCTAATTATTTTTCGTGAGTAGAAAATTATGCCCGGACATCCGGGCTAACGTGTGGCTGTTCTCCCTTTCCCTCGTATCTCTCTTTGGATCCACGCGGATCTATATCTATGATATAGTCGAGTGTATGGCGCAGCACACTGGATTTCATCGCTAACATTTGCGGTCGCGTTGGTAATTCGCTGGCGCTCCATGGTGTTTCAGAGTATAACTCCGTAGTACAACCGTGTCTATATATTTAATGCATCTAAAGCTTTGTGCGATGTACATATATCTCACGTTGCAGAAAGTTTCTGCTATGGATTTAAGGAAACTGAGGATAACTACCTATATAGGACACAAGTACATATAATACTCTTGTACTTCTTTAACGAATCTGTTTGTGTTGCGCTTTTAGTCTTATATAAATATCTTCACTTAGCTCATATTTATGATATATTAAACCCTTTCTCATACAACAAAATGGAAACACGGACTATTTACAATTAACTAATTCATAAATTCACTGAAATACCAACAAATTCAAAGAGCAAATTTTACAATAATATATCATTCACTAAATATTATAGAAGAGTATTGCAAATAAAATATAATTATTCGTACAGAGGTCTTTTGCTATAAACAGAAATATTTCGTATTAAAAATTTTGTATTTACAATTTATTCGTATTAAAAATTATTACTAAGTAAAACAAAAATTCTTTGTAATTTGATTTATTATCAAACGCAAGTCTTACATTACACATTTAAATAAATATTTAAATATATTAAATTTTTAGTTCCTTACTTAATAATCGCTAGACGTATTAATTTTTTGCAATTCTCTTTGTTATTACTGATAAAAATCATAAAATGAAAAAAAAGAAATTAATATTTTAAATGTATATTTAATATATATATATATTACATTTTTAAAATATTAAAAATGTATAAATACATTACAGCATTTATTCTTTTTTAAATAATTTTTACATTTTTTAGAGTTTTTGTAATATTATTGAAAATTCGTGACAAAGGAATATTATTTTTTATATTATGTGCATTTCTTAAAAATACTTTTTTGAATATGATGAAGTCTAATATTTTTTATGAGTTGATTTGCATAGATATTAATAAAAAATAAGAAGACACACACACACACACACACACACACACATTTTTCTCCGAAATACTTTCGGAACGATGAATTTCAGTTTATGTTTCAACAGTTATCTTTGAAGCAATATCAATGATTATATACGTTTATGATGTATTTGTGAATCAATGTTTACGTTTGTGAGATATGTGAATACCGTCACGATTCCTAATTAAGATCCGATAATTTTGGCGCCAACCATAAACACAAATATATGGCTGATAACGCACGTGCGCATTTATGTGCACTATCCGGCAAATTGCGATGTAGGCTCACAGCATAAGGTGTTAACTAGGATCGCTCTAATGCTGCTTCTGCAATCTGACAGAGATTGCAAGTTAGTAATCCCGCATATATATAGTAAGACTCGAATACAAATCGAGTATTTTTTTAGTAGAATTTGAAAAGATGTTTGTTTTTACGACAAAAATTGTAATCAAAAAGTTTAGTATATTTTAATAACATATTCTTTTAATATTTATTTATGTTTTTAAAATAGTAATGCTTATAACATTTTTATAATGTTATTTTTTAAAATAACACAATGTCCATGTATATTATTTTTATTAAATACAATGAAACTATTGCATATTGTTATTTTGAATATTGTAAAAATAATAACGAAAATTGTGTGTAAAGGGGAAATATATTTTACAACTAGAGAAATCTTTTCCTCCAAGATAGCATAATGTCAGGTTACAGAGCATTGTTATCATCCCTCATTGAATGCTCAGCATCCGTATGAAGACTATTCTCTTCTGCTGGCTGCATCTGACATCTCGAGGCTTTATATTTCTGACCGAACCATTCATCTTTGGATCGTTCAGGTGACTAACGCGGAATATATTGTGCTTCGCGCTACATTTGGGAGTTTTGATGCATCGCCTCGTTGCTCCCGTTCCGCAGTTGAAAATTTTGTACGATTATAATTGCGGATTACATTTTTTGGGAGGTTCCTACACGTGTATATAATACGTACAAATTATAGGAGCAAATGTGTGCGCGTAAACAATGCAATGTGAGACACCAATGGATATTGAATTGTAGATACATGCATACAAATAATTCGCACAGCAATATATGGGTATGCAGCACCGTTACGATTCTTCTTTTTTTATATCCGATCCTAAAAATAAAAATTGTAAAATATTTTACACAAAATTTAAATTTTATATGGGGGTTGCGATAGAGAGAACGGCTCGATGAATATCCACTCTAGCGCATTCGCGTATATATGGCAAAAAAAAAAAGATATGCAAAAGTACACGCAGCCTCACCGCATTCCCTTTTCATGCGGATTTTTTTCTAAAATTGGTTATTGCTCACAACGATTCTTCAACGCTCTCCTTTTATTAAACATATCTATAATTATCTTTTGACTATGTCGATATTAGAAGATAAAATGCATGTCAAAATAACTGAGGCAAGATTATTTAGTATCAGAGGGAGGTGTATAATTCATAAAAAAGTAATTACATATAAGTAATCAAAATTATACGAGCTCACTCGGACGTATCTGCAAAATAATTAACCATATACCGAAATAGTGAGATTATATTCTCCACTATGTGCAAAGGTTGCACTTCTGATGAATTTGCAATTCATATAATTGCACGCTACACACACACACACACACACACACACACACACACACACACACACACACACACGAACACACACGCGCGCACTCACAAAATTCAGCTGATAGTATATCATCGCTCGCGAATGCAGGTGTATAATCTCGCCACTGTATCTCGCCGCAAAGGCAAATGATTCAAAAGCCGCCATTATTCGTCGCGGGCGTGGATCAGAGTCAGAACTACCGCGGCTTAATATCTCGGAAAGGGATAAAATTGGAAATCCGCGACCGCCGCGGAACGAAGGAAAATGTCAGGAAAACACCAGCAAGAGAGGCGTGAAGCCGAGATGCCAGAGACGTTTGCTCCGCGTGCGGAAGCGGCGATGACAGTGTCGGGAACAATGTCACTGTCTGACACTCTGCGAGATAAAGCGAGAAAACGGCGATGCGGAAAACAGAAAAGTACGGAAGAAGATGGTTTAGCTCGCACAGATGGATATTGCACACATTGCTCGCAAAAGTTGCATCCGGGAACCGCGTCCGACATTGACCTCCGGTCGTTCTCCGTTCTTTCGCGCGTTGCTTTCTCGACAATAGAATTATATCCGAATATGGTCTTAATCGCGAACCCGCCGAATATTTTCCATTGAATTTTGAAGCTCTGTGTCGTTCACATTGTATTATCGATACATTAAAACCGTGTGTTCAGTCGATTATTCTATAACGTACTGTATTGTATATAATCAATGAACAACGAAAGAGTAGATTACAAAATTCCAAAAGTTGATAATTAAAATTAAAGTAAATAAACATTTTTTTAATGAAATATTAAAGAAGAGGATAGACGTGTTTAATGTCTCTTTTTTTGTATTTTTTATTATTATTAATTATAATTTTCTATATTTATTTCTAATTTATATTAATAATTTTAAATAATAATAATAATTTTTTAGTGATATTTACCTATTCTCTCATTTTGGGGGGGGGGGGGGGGAGAATAACAGAATTAAAATAGATGTATGTATTTAAATAAATTGTATTCTTTTATTGAATATTTTTATATTATTTACAAGTGATAATACCATAAATACATTTCGAGCGGATTTCATCAATGAAAAATACCATTCGTCGAACTGAATACAGATGTGTTCATATCAAAGTTTACTAGCAGCCAGAAATTCTTGCGAGCTTCATTTTCGTTATTAAAAAAAAGTAAATGCGTCAGATTCTAGCAATATCGAAATGTTGGCGAAAAACTATATACTGAAGATTAAAAAAGTATTTTATACGTATCTGATCGCACAGTTTATTTCTACTTCATCGTCAAACATTTGTATCGTCATTACAGGGACAATGAGTGTGTAGTAGTTCTTTCGTTCTCACCTCGATGACAAAATACAAGAGAATATCTCGCTCTACGTTCTGCCTCACGTTCGCGCGCGCGCAGGTGTAATCTAGCATCCGTTTACAACGCAGAGACAAGGCTACCGTGTTAAGATGGAAAAAAAATGTATGTAAAGTAGGGTTCGCTCTCTGGGAAAACCTACTCGTAGCTACAACACGCGGTTGGGCGACCGCGCGAACAAAACGATCTCTGTTTAGACCCGTGTCAGTGATCTTCAAAGCCGGGACAAACGCTGTCTCCGCGGAAACGAAGGATATTACGTCGAAATGGTACAAAATGTAAAATGCATGAGATATCCACGCCGCCGCGCCGACGAAGCAGGGCGTTCATGGCGAAGGATGGAATAATTAAATTCGAATGTAAACGCTTTGAGTATCGACGTTTACGTAATTGTTTCCAAGAATAACAAACGAACTTCTTGGCGTGGCTGCCACGGTTCCGCAGCATCGAGCTTTCGATGATTGCTCGTCTCTCACGGAAAGATAAAGAGAAAGCGAGAGAGAGTGAATTAGTGAGAGGGGGGAGAGGGGGAGAGAGAGAGAGAGTACAGAGAATTATAGGGAGAAGTAATTTAGTCGGACCGAGCAGTTATCGGTACAAATAAACTCACGTCGGCATTCAACTCTTCATATCGTGAAGATCGTTGTAAATCAAACTGAGCCGTGATATCTTGCGCTGCGTTACATTAAAAAAAGGACAAATATAGTGAACGTGACTTTCGTCGATAAAACTCAGATAATTTTCCAGCGTCTATATGGCTCGATTCGTTAAAAACGGCAGAGCGAAATAAGATATACGTGTTTTATCAGAGAATACATACATACTATACACAATGATACGCTGAATTATGATATGCTGAATTATGAAGGAAATATAATGGCGGATAATCTGTTGAGCGATGCATTGAAGATATTAACGGTGATTTACGCCGTGAAATAACAACAATAATGTAAATACACATGATAATACGCGATGCATTAACCAGTGGCGTTGTCAAGACAATTGCGAGAAATGTATGGCACGCGATGCAATACGTAATCTGAATCTTCGAGCTTTCGCAGTAATCCGAACTGTTTGTCAAGTGTATACATATAAACTAAACATTTTCCACTGTAATACGTATTCTACACTGGAAAAAAAAATTTTAACACATATTTCTTTGAATAGTACCTACTAAAAACACATTTACTAATTAAATGAAATTTCTCCAAATAACCTATCATATAAAATAATCCTAAAATATCCTATTATTTTAAAATAAATTCGAGCAGTTTAAAATCAACAGAAAGTTGAGTTACGTAACGCGTATATCACGACGACTTTGCGTCTCTCATTTCCACTCTCAAGCTTTCTCTCGGGTGTCAAAAGGAGAATCGAGCAAAAGAGAAGCATTGTACGCGCGGCGGACAAGAAAATGCAAAAATATCGAAGCATCGAGACGAAGCACGAAAGCGTGACAGAATGGAACGAGAGCTCTATGCGTAAGTCACCGGTGACAGGCCGAGAACAACGTCACTGCCCGGAACGGCGAGAGATAAAGAGAATACTGCGTTAAACGAGACACGGTGAAACGAGAGGACGGAGAAGGGACGCGCAAGAAACGCGATAAGAAGAGGAAGAAATGGCAAAAGAAGAAGAGGAAAAAGGAGAAGAGGCAAAGGAGCGGTTAAGCCACTGACTGGATATTGCGCAGTGGCGCAAACAAAAACCACCCAACCCCAACCGCAAGCCCCCATCGTCGTCGTCGTCGTCGTCGTCGTCGTCGTCGTCGTCGTCGTCGTCGCGAGGAAGTCTTCCCTGCGAACCCTTCTTCACCGCACCCTTCTGTCCGCCCATCTCATCCCTGGTCCCATCCAGCCCCAACTCGACGTCGACCGGGATGAGCGTCGCTATCTCCCCGCAAAACATATAAACTTGGGCAACAGAAGGCAAGAAACTTAATTCAGTGGAAAATACACAACAGATAAAGCTGCTTTCAGACGTTGCTGGTGAAAGGAGCGAATGTCGTTGCTCGCGATGGCTGGCGATGCTTTCAGTGCCGACCTGCTAAATGAAGCCGACCGCCAAGGGGCCGCTCGGCCACTTTCCGTCCCGTTGCTAGCCACTCGTTTTAATGTCTGGGAAATAATCGTAAATATTTTCGATGTCAACCCCGACAATGTATCCCTCGTTTTTCCACTTCGGCCGTTGTTTATTATCCGATACGCATGGAGGTTCTCTCTGATCTCCCTCCTCCCTCCTTTCCCCCTCTCTCTTCTTTCTGTAAAATTTATTGAAATTTCGGCGATATGAAGTATCGCGTATATGTCAATGCTTGTAATCCGATCGAACGGTGCTGTCATTGATGTAACATATGTTGACGTGTAACTCACGCGTGAGATATTTCTAAATGTATAACGAAGTTAAAGACGCTTTCAGACATATAAATATACAAGTCAAGAGAGGATTTCCTTTTTCAATTTTAAACATTCGAGAGAAAACGCTTATTTACTACATATTTCACGGATTAAAATCATAATAATATTTATTATATTATATATGGGTTCTATTGAGCCTTAAATTTTTTCCTGCTTTAAAGGGATCTTAAAATCATTTGTTTTATCGACTTAATAAGACTTGTACACATACAATTCTCGTGTTATTACATACATCAATATCGCACACATACGCATAAAGTTTTGTAACGCTTAGGTGGGTACAAATTTTGTATCGATTAGGTGTCTAAGTCTAATTCTAAAGCTTGACATTGTTTGTTCATGTAAATTAAAATTTTTGAAGTAGAAGCTATAATTTTAAAGAATGATAAAAAATGGCACTTGAATCAATGTTGAAAAAGAGCGGCTCAATTGTTAATTTTTAAGAGATTTTATTTTTTATGCCATATTCGACTAACAATAAAAAATGGTAAAGATCTCAATTTCAAATTCTTTTTTATTTTTGGTATAAACTCGACATCAAAGACACGTATTAATGCATATACTTTAATTTTAGAAAAGAATTTTCAAATCCGTAAAAAAAGAAAAAAGAAATTGCGACACAAAAATTATTGCATTTAGTTGGTAAAACAAACGAGTTTAGGATTTCTTTAAAGTATACAAAATCTAAAATCAAAGAGGTTTTAATATTATTAAAAATATAATGATAACAAATATTTTAATTAGCTATATTATATTAAAAATATAATAATATGAATATTAATGAAACAACTCCTTTCACATATCCAAATATTAGCTGGTCGTGATCACAGACATATTACACGAAGCGTAAAATGCTACTTTACATCACAGTGAACCCTAAGGGATAGAGGCAAAGCTGGATTTGGGGCGGAAAAACAGTAGTCTCGCTGTGCTAATGCTGTGCGCTACAACGTTACTGTGTGAAAGATTGCATCAGTAGAGCCAGTAATTTGTAAAGAACTGCATCTATAATGATAATTATATAAAATTAACGTAAATAGCTTTATAAACGCAGATAGCTTTATATATATTACCTTCCATGAGTAATTCGCATTATCATTCTTCGAGCGAACCGTGATAGTAAACACGAACTTCTTTTTTTCTCTTACACTTTATACTTTGAACTTCATTCAAATGCATTTGTGTTCCACGTTCCATTTTCCGAAATGTCACAAGATAGGTTTAAAAAACTTCCTGTGCCAGCTCTACATCTGCAGAACCTTAAATGTCGTTCCGCTTAAAAGTCTCAAAGTTTTAAGTCGCCGTATTATTGTTATCCAAGACATTGGGTTCTGATAAATTTTCTCGACGTTGCGTGGCTGCAAAATTCTTTCTCGTTTACGGAAAGCAGAGTTACCTCTATCAACGCGTTCTAACTCCATCATACGGTATTCCTGAAATCGATCACGCCCCACCGAGATGAAGTGCGCACGTAGACGAGCCGCTTTCTGGCGCTCAGCGATGAATTCTATTTACGGTCTGATTCGCTTATTCAGTCTTATTGGCGCTGGCACAAGACTCTCCCAGGATACGAACTGGAGTACTTTGCAAAGGAAGAGAAGCGTGCGCAAGGAAAATATACGAAATGTTTCATTTATTCTGGTCTAGGTGTGTCGCGCGTTACAGAGTACTGGCTCGCTTATAATGTTAGACTCAACACGGTTAAACTCACGCAAAATTACGTCCAGAATTCATGCGAAGCGCAGGCACGAAACTCGAGCCAGTGACGCCGCATTTTGTTGCCCTGCAGATATTGTTACTCGTGTGGATGCACTAAATAAATTAAAGCACTTCAGAAACAGCGGCAAGCCGTAATAAGTTAATCACTTCGTTTGGAGCTTATAGCGCGCGCCAACACCGCCAACTAATGTAATTAAATGATCGAGATAGCGTTTCCTCTCTCGTCTCACAAGGGCTGGGATCTTAGGCAAGGACCTGTGGCCGAGACTATTCGCGAGAGAGGAAGCTCAACCAACGTGGTGATTGCGGAAAAGGTATTGTATGGTCGCGAAGGAATTGAATGCGACGCTCGGTAATTGCAATCGGTAGAAATACATGAGCGTGAAGAGGCACAACAATTCTCTAGCTCGTCAATAAGAGAATATCATCGTGAAACACATACCGATCACTCCAATATCTCCGACCCTTCCGTCGTACTTCAAAGCTTTCACGTTTTACGTTACGCACCGCACTACATCGTATTACATCTCGTATTATGGTGCATTCACAACAAATTCTGCATTTATTGCTTTACATGAAAGAATAATAATCAAATAATAATATTTGAAAACATTTGAATCATTGTTCTTTTTATAGTAAACTGCGGACATGATTATCTAAATTTATATTCATTATATTTAAATAAATAATGCTTGTCTGATTCCGTCTGTAATCATCTAATTCCGTCTATTGATTGTTGTAAGAATTGACCAATCTAATATTCACCATAAATTTGATTACGATTGATGAATTCTTACAACTATAACTGCACTTACAGCTGCTTACGCAATTGTAGAATGGGCTTAATAAGCATGTATGTCAGGCGTTTATCATTGATGTTGAATATTTGCAAGAACATATGTAATGATTACAGACGACATGAAGTAAACGAAGGATAAAAGCATTCATTGTGCCGCGAAATCTCTTGAGGATGTGAATGCACCATTATGATTTTCCGGCAACGCCGAAACATGCTTTCCTCTCACACAACCGTATACGTTTATTCGTACAAAGGACGTGGCCGGGATACACAGACGCGCCCACGAGATCAAAGTCGAGACAGAATTTTGCTTCAGGGGTCTTTAACTCGACGTTATGCGGAGATCGAAGAGTCTACATTGTACATGCAAAACGCATATAGCTGTATAGTAAAATGCGGGCGAAAGTTGGAGAAGTAAAATCTACACATTGCCTTTGTGCAGTCGTCATCTATTTGTCATGGTTATATAAATGTCAAATTTTCTTTACTCCAATGTAGGGCTTTGTAAAAATATATAAAAATATCGATAATGCTCGTATTCACCAATTGATAAAAATTGATATATAATACAAAGGACAAATTACTCTTTATTACGTTCATGTATAGCGACTAAATTATTTTATTTATAAAAAAATAAAGAGATACATATCGAAATGTTTGAAAATTAATATAAAGAGTTACATATATTAAAAAAAAGAATGTTTTTTCTACGTGAAAATTGAAAAATGTTAATAATGAATCAATCTCTTTTGATGTTTTGCAAGATGCAAATTGGAAATCGATGTTATCATTTATTTTTTTAGCATTCATATCCAAATATAAATTGTTTTTGACAAGATATTCGATTCAAGATAACTAAAAAGTCTTTGAGAATTGGAATCATTTTACGAGATAACGCGGGAAGTTTTCACTGATAAAGGAATGACAATAAAAATTATTCCGCTTGCGTTTGCACCTATCAACATCAGCATTAACGCGACATTTACGACGTACTATCAGGAAGTTCAAGCTAACTATGTTCTCTTCCGTGCTTACAAAACTAAAGTTTGTTCCATGAAAAGCTTGTGCCGCGCTAAGGAAATCCTTATTGTCGATATTGCTATCGATAATGAGTTTCTACGTCACTCTAGCATTACTTAGTGTGCTTGAACGAGATAAAATATACCATATCAGCATCATTACGTTATCTCATTACTATTTCGTAAATTTTCATGACAATTACACGGTATAATTATCTCTTTGTATTTTAACACGAGTGTATACTTTCCCTTCATCCCGCTTTCATAAGGAGGATTGGCAAGTTGATGGGAATAAAAAGGGTCTTATAACAACGTGATACGACGCGACGTCTTTTTACATTAGCGTCATCGCGCTATTTTATGGAATATCGTTAAAAAGTTCGTTCCAGTCCCTTGGTGTTCATAGCCTAAAAACTTTTTTTTATTAAAACTGATTAGTACAATATCATAAAACAACTTTGATGATAGAGACGTTGCGTTTTCAAAATAATATTCGACACACACAACACACACACACACACACACACACACACACACACACATCTTACAAAAGAAAATGTTTTATATATCATAATTTCATTTTTTTAATGGCTTATAAAATAAACAACGTATAAAAGCATACGAGAAATATGTTAAAACTTTCATTATACGTTTTTAATTGTCGGGATTTTCGCAATTACATATCAGATGATGTATGTGAATCGACATGTATTATCACGAACGTTGACAATGAAATGAATTAGTACGTAAACGCAATATGAGATATCAATCAACATTAAAACTCATTTGGATAAATATAATCTTCAGTTAACGTGTATCTCTTCCCTGCAGATTTATAAAATCACATTACTGTGTGATTTTTCATGACAATTACACGATCACTTATTTTACTGAAATGTCACTATACTATGTATGAAATGTTTATATACTGTAAATGTTAGTATACTGTGGCTATTATTCTCACGAGCACATATTTCTTTCTCATGATTAAGAAAATGTGCGTTGTTAATAAAATTTAATTTAAAAAAGCATATTTTCTTTGCATTATCAACAGCATGTAGTTTGAAAAAGTTTCTTTTCAAGAGTGTTCTCTCTTCTAGCAAATACTGATACAATAAAAGAAATATAATATATATGAACATCTACTGTTTATGATTATTTAAAAGCTCTGTGTGTGTGTGTGTGTGTGTGTGTGAGAGAGAGAAAGAGAGAGAGAGACTCCGAAGCATACTCAAGGAATGTACACACTACTTTCATATACTTTAATTAGGAAAAAGTTTATCGCAGACAAAAGTACATGTTCAACTTCTTTATATTACTAGTTATGCGGGAGCACGTTCCGAAAAGTTTAATCCTGATTCAAAGCAAAAATGGATTTTTTACATTTTCATACAAACAGAGTTACCGAGTACAAAGATATGCAAACAACGTTCTTTAATTAAAAAAATTACGCTCGTCTGCATTTAAAAATGCAAACGCACGCACTCGCACGAATTTCAGGATCAATAGGGAAAATCATAATTTTGAGAGAATTTATGTGTAATAATCTATCCACCGAGTACATAAAAAAATTGAAATTTATTGTATCGACCGCGATTATTATTTTTATGCTCAGAATTTCTGTGAAAGCTCTTCTAATGATATATATTTTGACTGGATATTCTGATCCGTTATGAAGAAATAGTTGTAAGAAGACAAAATTGTGTGGTGCAATGAGAGATGGTGGAAGAGAAACGAGTTTCATTGAAGAAAGTATCTTCCGGAATGCAGGTCAGGCTTTTTCACAACTAAGAAACTAGGAGACATTAGTAACTGTCTTACAAAATACGATGGCGAATTAATAAAAGCTGCAGCTTACAATTAGTTATACAATTATAATTTTTTAAATATATAATATTGTTTTAGGTGATTTTTATAAAATCAGTTTATGAAAATGTTGTTTAAAAAATTTCTCTAAATTATCTGTAATTACATTTTATATAATTATAATTGACGATTTTATTATCATCAAGATATTATCATTTACAGTTCTCACATAACATGTTACATAATACAGCTGCTTGGAATTCAAACTAATGATAGTAATTAATTCAGTATCGTCGTAATCAATACACCGGTTTAATCACTAGTATTATATTGTATTATGCTTGTACATCTATCTTGTTCCTTGAACATAATGCTACAATAAATTACATTATTAAATTTTTAGACATCGATAGTGTTCTACATGAATTACTAAAATTGCAAACAATGACAATTAAATAAAATGTAGTGACATAATTATATATTTGTTTAAAGTGACATTTTAATACATCCATTTTTTATTTTTATATAACTGTACATAGTTTAAATTATCTTTTATTTTACATTACTTTTCCTACACAAAAAATTAAATAATAAATTTTTTTACAGTGAATGAATAATATGTATTCAAAAATCGTTTTTAATTTATCAGAAAAATAAATACGTAATGAAAATTATATTTTTACTTTATGAAAGTTAAATTAAATAATATATCTTATTCAGCTCATATTTTATTGACAATCGTCTACTTTGTTGAACAGTGAGCATTTGAACTGAACAGTCTCGCATGCAGATAGTTCATCCCGATAATCACAGGCCTTCTTGAAATCTGCCTGAGGTTGCGTTTTAAAATTCCGCACTAGTGCAAGGGCTCTCTGTACACCAAACCCTCCAGAAAGACGGTCCTGCGTGAGTAGTGCGTATACACGTCGCCACTATGCGACGCCCGAGGCAGGCCATTAGACGGCGACAATGCGCACCCTTTTCCCGACTTTTATACGTATTTCCGCCATTATCGCGCATTCTATGTCGCAATAAATTCTTTCTCCGTCGCATTAAAATTCTTGAAGGGCATTCTGAATACTTGGTGCGGCAGCGATATTGATGTCCCTCGCTGTGAACAAAACGGTTTATAGCGTATAACGCGACCTTCTCGGCTCTCTTCATCCTGAAAAGGCGGAGATCGTGTGCCACTCTGCCAAATAAAGGAAGGACATTCGAAAAAAGGTAGCTACGTACGTGAATCGATTGGTACGAAGTGTACGCTTCCATTGTTTATGGACGACTCTATTAGTATTGATTCTTTAGATTGTTCCATTGGATGAACAAAAAGCTTGAACTTGATTAAAAAAAAATAGAATAGGATAAATAAATATTTCTTAATAATTACTTCTTCTTCAAGTAAAATTTCCTAGCCTAAAAAAAAAAGAAGGCAAAGATTGCTCTGTATCTCTTTTTAGAACAAGTAAAAACGCTACGTCAAAGTATTGAATAAACATTGACTGTTGCTGCTCAAGAAACCGAGGGAATTCTGTAAAGAAAAAACGAATAATTTGCTTGATTAAGCAAGCTATTTTTTCTTCGTGTTAGCTCTAATTAACTGTACAGATCTCCGTGTTTAGAAGATAGATGAAAAAGGATTACGCTCGTGTTTATACCTTCTCTCTTTATATGCCGTTTTGACATAATTTCTCCCTTAAATAAGCATTAGCTGCAACGTTGCTCTCGAATTACTCTATACTTGCAGCGAAATATGTAATCAAATTACGCTCACCTCACCTCGCTCATCGTCCTACTTAACGTATATATGCTCAAAACGTTATATTACTAATTTCGCCATAATGTTGTAGCAACACGGAATAGCGAGGAAAATGTTTGCTAGCGTTGAAAGGCCGACAAAATTAATTGATCGAAGGTAAGCCGACAACATTTTCGTGTGATGAGTAATTGGACGGGAGAAGACGATGAGAAGTGGGACCCTTTAAGGGTCTCTATATCGGGGAAGAGGTTATTCTAGGACGGATTGTGGGGGATGCTTTCATCTCATAATTACTAGTTCGCTTGTAAACTCCTGATTTGAAATGTGAATGATCTAACACGAATAGGCGCTCTTGTATTTTGCACGTAATTATACTGATTGGTTGATATCATAAGACATTAAATACACATACATATCCTTATTTATCGTAATTCATTCGAATTCGTTTTGAATTTGCTTATTCGATGTGATTGTGATGGAAATAAAATTAATTAACTTTCGACTAATAAATATTGATGAGGAACAATATTGATGAGAGGCCTACATGTATGCTTTCGATGGTTTTATTAATTAATAAATAATATTTAAATAATGTTGAACTCTACAGTAACAGAATACTCTAGTGCGATTGACATTTTTGTCGATTATATAATTGACGCATTATATAGATCACAATATGAAAAAGATGTTAAATATAAAACAGACGTCATAAACTCTCTGATTATGATTAAGTTTATTTTTTTATAATATTATTTAAATCATTTTATACACATTTTAATTACATTTTCGATGTATTATGAATATTGAATAATATTACCAAAATTTATTAAAAAATCATATAGTCATAATGTAATAACATAATAATTAAAGGAAATTCGAAACCAGAAAAATTAATGTAGTCGTGTTAATTTAAGTAAGTTAATTAATGTCAGTTGTTAATGGACTACGTTTTCGGTTTGCAATATCATGTATGTATGGATATGATTTTGGCCTCGATGTAGTATTATCCTGGAAAAGTTTAGCTGTTTCGTCGCTGTCAAAAGTTTCGACGTTTAGTGTCAGATATCTGCAATTATCTACGAGCAATTTCGCACGAAATAGAGACCATAATTAATGATCGTTATTCCGCAGCGGCAATATTTCATGAAATGTTTAAACAACTACTCCATTGTATTCCCGGCTTTCCCTTTTCGACACGCTTCAGCCTGAATATTTTATAAATCAAGCGCTACATTTTTTACACATCGCGCAGTATAACGAGAGTCATAAAACGCGCTTCGACACATCACATATCTCTTTCTAATTGTTAGATTTATACGTATGAGTGGTCGACAAACACGTACATATAGACAGAACTAATATGGCTAACGCCGATGAACGATCGGCGTTAGATTTTTATGAACCGGTCGCCTGCGCATGTCGGCCAACTCACATTTTGCGGACATGTGAACTATTTTTCCAATACGCTACATATATCGTCGTCATCATGATGCTCTTTTCCACATGGGAGATTCAATCTCCCACGACCGCGCATGTCCCACATCTCATATGCGATATTGGATTAATTTACATTGCGAGCTCGTTAATCGGCGAGAAAAAAAAAGATACTGCAACACGAAATGGAATGAAAAAGCAATCTTCACCTGCGGGAACAGCGCGGCTTAGCCTCTTGATTGCCCGTTGACTTGGAAAATCAACTGTACAAATTGGCATCGTACGTAATATATACGTGATATAGGCATGTGTGCACGTCGCTTTGTATCTTATGCGCATATATCAAAATGTTTAAATATACGTGATGAAAGAATGAGAAAGAAAACGTTGAAATCATTGGTTTGATTAACGCCATTCTTTTACATATATTAATTCCAAATGGAATGACTAAAAACAATCAAGAAGTATAGTAAAAAAAAAAAACTATAAAATTATTGATAAATGTAATGAACACGGTGCGCCAGAAATTGCGTTACATTTTAATGTTTAATTGACGCTTGTATAGCTCGATGAAAAACGGGCAGCATTTCGTTTGAAAAATCTTTTCGATCAAGCGGATTCAACGTGCACGATACGTGCACGCATTTTGCATTTTGAAATTGACACATTGATGAATTGTTATTGTAATACAATAGTTTAATTTCACGTACAGATGCGGTAAATGATGAATCGTTTATTTCGGTGAGAGTAGGCGAGACGGAGAATAAATTGCAAAAATCACAACGAATAGATATATCCATTCTAAACATGTAACGCACTCGAAGATTACAAAGATATATGTTATGCATTATATGTTTTGATTAACAATATATTTCTGTAATTTATATATACAATACACACACACACACACACACACACACACACACACACACACACACACACACACATATATATATATAGTATTACATTATGTCTGTTACTGATGCATTTACTATAAATATGATTAAGTACACATAAGATATAATTTCGAACAAATATTATATATATATATATATATAAAACAAATAAAAATAAAGTGATGCAATATAGAGATGCAGGGAGATAAGAATATCGCGCGACGATCGATATCACTATAAATAAAGTTTCTTCAATCTCATACGTCGTCGTTTCCGGCGTCAGCCTTTTCTTGTTGAAGAGATAAAAGTTGGTAATCGATCGGCGGAGGGTGCATTACAACTGATATAAAATGGGTGATTTGAGTCCCGTCTATTACCACTCTTTTATTCCGCGGTATTAACGTTTTTCATTCCCGTACCAACGTGCTACTGCTGCTAAAGCAACGACTGCAGCGAACATTGTCGTAATCTAGCAAAAAAACAATGAGATCAACACTTGTATAAAATGGCACTGTACAATTTGTTAACTTTTAGACCTATAAATCTTACAATTCAGATGAATGAATTACAATGAATATATAAATTAAATGGCCTGATGAAATAAGAATGATTGAATTTAATTTTTTTTTTTTTAATCAGATATAAAATTGTTAATAACTGTATTAAGTATAAGACATAAAACAATTAAAATATATAATGTATTCTTTAATTTTTGATACATATAACTTCACATATAAAATATTACTTATTAAATATTTTTTTTTACAATATATATGGATATATATTTTAATCACGAAATGTTTTCTAGAAAAACATATCAGAGTACGTATTGTATTAGTTGATTATAAGACCATATATATCATAGTAAGTCATTCTCAAGAAAAATTCAAATTATGTGTATCAAAACATGGCAACGTGTATTGACTACAAATGTCAAAGATCTTTTGAAATCAAATATGGATGCTTGTGAGAATGTAAAGTAATTATATTTTTATATTATTATTTTATTATTATATTATTACATTATTATCAATAAATATATTGTCATATATGCACACATACATATACATGTGATTCGAGCGTAAATAATTTTTACATATATAATACATATATAATTTTTAAGGCTTCGCCCTAATTCTAGCTGTTATTTTTTTCTACGTAATCGCAAATTGAAAAACAAACGTTACAAATTTTCCATAAAGTTACGTGCATGGTTTAGCTTTTCAGTTTTGTTGAAATTATCGCATGTGCTTTTCGACGGAAGTCACATAGAAACGGACTGCCACTGACTGTCAACGCCGCATTTACGTGCATACATTCTGGCTGTGTCCTCACATTGCATATGCCATGTGTTAACACACGAACAATCGAGCATACACGAAATTTACGCGCGTGCGCTTAATGCGCTTGAGTGAGAGGAAACTAGCGTGAAAAGCTGTTTGCTGAGCTCCATTGTTGGAGACACACGGAACCGCACGCGTATTAAATATTACGTGTCTACACAATGGCACAAGTGTAACGCGTACTAATCAGAAATGTACGAGAAAATGGTATATTTTCGAATAATTGCGATCCCGATGTTGACAAGTCTGCTTTTTGTACGTTGCTTATAAATAGTTTCTTATAAGTAAATAACATATATGGAGATAATGCGTGATATACAATATAAAGGCTCGTCCCCACCGAAGCCGATTGGGGACGAATCTTAACTCATCATTCTTATTTCTTGAATAACTTAATTTTTTCTTAATAAAAAGTCTTTCTTTAGTTTGGAAATTGAAAAGATTTTCACAAATCTTGTTTTAACAGTCGGGATAAATAACAAAATTTCATAATTTATTTAATAGGATATTGATATCTAAATCTAGAATATTGATAAAATAAAGAAATCTGTACATACGATACGCTGATAAGGAAAAAAATAATTTATATTTAGAATATACATCTATTAAAAAATTTACTTTTCTATTTTTTCCAGTTCCTTTCAAATAAGAATTAAGTAAATTTTTTAATAGAATATGAGATCAATGTTAAACAATATAGGATTAATAATGATCTTGTATTTTATTTAACTGAAAATGATATCAATTTATTGAATAATATGGAAGAATTTAAATAATCACTAAAATTGATTCTTTTATAGCATTTGATATACTTTTTACTGTAATATAATTTAACCAATATGTAAATATTATTTCGAATATATAGTATTAATTTATATTTATAGTTAAAATAATATTTGATATCTAAAATTTGAGAAGTAATGCATGTTTTTTGTATATTAAGTATGAAAATAAATGTTATTGCAGAAATGCTACATTTCCTGCATAGGAAAGAGAAAAAGATATTAATTCAAAAATTATTTTTCTTTTTAAGTCAATAGGTTGTTATAATGCATGAGACACTGCCATATAGGTTGAGTAAGTTTTGTCAAAAGTACTAACTTGAAAGGTACTTTAAACTAAATACTTTTTATAAAAATTCTTGATTTATAACATTAAAAACAACGTTTAATATTTGTTTAATATTCTTAATTTATTAATTAATTTTATAATAAGACATTTTATAAATAATTAGAAGAATAAACATTTTGAAAATTAAAATCGATCGTAATTTTGAAAAAAAATATTTTCTAGTAATAAATATACGATTGTGCACAAAATCGAAAGCTTATGACAGATATAGAAAGCAACTGATTTTATTGGTCTTTTTCTGCATTGTAATTCTCTTTCCAATAATTTTCAATTATTCCCTTTTCGCTGACTTTTACCTCTGAGGAATTTAAAGACTCATAAAACAAAGATGATTAATTATAGCATTAAGCAAACTCTTTTGATATTATTTTTAAATTATGCGCATTAATTTGTGAACATTTACGCTTGCACGAGACAGAGGCAGTTTGCCTCGCTGTTTCTATACATATACTGCAAGTCATCGGTTCAGAGCACCGCAACGTGCGACCGTAAGGCTAATTCACGGTTAACAACCGCGCTGCAATGTTACTCGATGTTCGACTTGAGGCGATACGGGTACCTGGTGGCGTCATTAATTAATCGCGAATGTATCGAAATATCCGAGACCGCCTCGTCGGATGTAGTTTGCGCGCCTCGAGCCACCTGCCGCGACGAGACAGCGTCTGTCAACAGTAGGGAACTTCAAGGATTTCGGCAAGCCGAAGGGAGCGGTCGGATGGAGAGGTAGGTAGGTTGGGATGTTGGTTACAGAGCCTGAGCGCGCGCTTAAATATTAACAGTGTACTTAGTGGATACATTAGGAACGCCGGAACGACTTGAACACACGGTAGGAAATCACTTGGTTTTACATGCCGACGAAATGGCGGCCTCCCAAATGTACCTCTGCGAATCGGTCGCAGGGTCACAGAAGGTGGAGATCTCAAAGAGACATCGATTAGCATCGTTGATGAACGAGAAAATCATTGCATATCAGTGCCAAAAATAAAATAAATCATTGCGTTTAATGTACTTCTTTTGGATTACTACGCGAAAAAGATGGTTTTACTCTGTTAAAGAAAAAAACTAAATACAGATCTAAAAATAATTTTGTCGGGTTGTCAAAATAATTATATGGGACTGATTATTGATGTCAAAACTTCTTTCAGCATTGCTCTTCATACTGTTCTACATGATTATATCTTTATGAACCAACAAAATTATTTTCATTATCTGTATTTAGCTAAATTTTTAGATATTTCAACAAAATGATTTCTTTAGATAGATATTTAGATTTATCCTGACTTCAATTTAAAAACGGAATTTAAAAAAAATTATGAGAATCTAGAGACAGATATACAACTCATTGCAGAGAATATTTTACGGAAATAATATATCCTGTTAATTCTGATGTAATTTACTCTCTGCAAATAAAATTCAAACGCTTATATTTTATTGCGCATCGTAATATTCTGCATCTGTATATATTTTTTTTTTTCGATTTTATTATAATCAGCCTATTCTACGTGCGACATTAATAACAATATCGAGGACGCTCATCAAAGAACGCTTTGCACAAGCAAAATACGTAGTTTGAGCTGAAATTAACGCTGTTACGCGTAATTTAAAATGTATACGGTGCATGTGCGATATGTCACGTATTATGGACTTTCTTTTTCAAAGGCCGCTACGCAATATATCTGCGCGACTGTGAAAAGCGCACGACGGTTATAACGTGTCATTCAAGTATCCCGAGTAAAAAGGCTGATATAAAAAGTGGAGTCTACGCAGCGCGGCGTTTCACAATCACATCCCCGCAATGAGCTCGCGCCGGATGAGATTAAAGCCGTCGTGAACCACTGTGTGTAACTCGGATAGACGCGTCGTTCTTGCCAATAACATTCACGGCACCGGTCTCACCTCCCCTCGAGAGAGCGGAAATAGGATGAAAGTGGAAAGATTAAAAGGGGCGGCGGGCTTAATGAGACAGCCGGTTGTTTCGAAGCGTGGCTATGGATACTCTCTGGTTCAAGTATTAATGAAATCGATACCAATGCCGGATAATGATCAGCTAACGATTTCAACGGCGGCGTCTGAAAAATGCGCGCCCCACCGCTTTTGTTATAAACACGAATAAAAGCGTGAGCACGTTAATTGCTCGATGACGAAGCGCACGATATAGCGTCTCCTCCCCTGTAATCAATGAACGAGTTCGAGAATTTTGTCGAGGGCTGTATCAACCCATATCGTACGAATTTAATGATAGATGTGCGATAGACAGTAAACGTATCTGTAAGGAAATGAGGACAATGGATTAATGGATATGCTGAAAAGTAAAACGTCAATGCAATGATAAAACTACAATTTAAAAAATATGTTAGAATTGAATATTTTATAATGGGATTTTATCACAATACAATTTTAATATCTATCTTCAATAATAAATAATTGTAATTATTTCTATTTGATCTCATATAATTTATTTTATTTTTTAATAGCTTCTAATACTTTTATTTTAATTTTAGTTACATGTTCTTCGTACTTCAGTCTGTATTATTCATAAAAATCTTCGTGTTCGTTACAATGCACGCGACTAGATGTACCTAAGCTATCAACAGTGATTTAATGACAGCAGTGTTTGTCGTTTGCTTTCGATCACGTTGAAAGGCATGCGAACCGATTTGCGAATGATGCATGTGGTCGCAAATGCCGAATTAGATCTGGAAATGAGGTCGTTGCCAATGCAACTGACGTTCTCGTTATGTGTGACGCCGACCAGCAACATTACGTCGTGCGTAATCGGATTTACAATACTTTGTATAATATGCGGATTAGTCCAAACATTTGCAGTTGCACACGGAACTCCCACACGCTGTGAGCGCCGCAAATTACATGATATTCCATTACTATGCATATAACGTTAATTTAGAAAAGTCTCTTTCTCTCTCTCTCTCTCTCTGTCTCTTTTTCTCTATCTCTATCTCTGTCTATTTATCTATTTATCATTCTTGTTTATCTCGATGCCAATAACGTATGCGCATATCGTACCTCTCGAATTAAAATGAAAATACAACTGATTGCCATTTTTGTAATGGACAATACCGTATGTACCTCATGCCTATGAACGAAACAGCGTGATAATCTTTCGCATCGTCGAGTTTTCAATTTACAATCAAAATCCATTATAGCAGCAATGAGTGCAACGATTGTAGTAATAGAAAATGCTCTCGTTTGCTAGAAAGAAAAGCCAAAATAAAATGCGTTTGTCGTACGGTTGAGGATATCTATCGGTGCTCCGCTGACAATTATTGACTTCGAGTGGAAGAGAAGAAAGATAAAGCCAATATCGTCGATACAGTCGAACGGAGAGTCATACGGTCCAACGAGCACCCGACGATCTGTAACTTGCGGCTGGAAAAACCAACGGTTTTAAACGGTGCCGATAGACACCAAACGCTCGTTGCGAAACGGCGGGCCAAATTAATTCGAAAAATAACAATTGCAAAAACCAACAACCAAACTAAAGTAAACGAGCGCTGTTTATTTTAACAATGTTTTCACCGCCGTCTATTTCCTGAAAGGATGGAACTTGAAACTTCTCGATAGAAGAAAACTCGGAATTTCCACGCGGGCAGAATCCCGGAAATTTTTTGAAATTTATTATCGCAGGCGAGGGATAAGATCCCGATTTGTCGTTGCGAATAGGACAAATTTTCTAGCGGTCCGAGTCGACGCACGAACAGCTATCTTTCTATGGTCGTCCAATCGAATCTGGCTAGAATCTTTCGCAATGGGGAGGAATGGAGGGTGGAAAATGCCGATATCGTGTTCGAAATCGTGCACAGTGTCCTGCGGATGAAAGCGCATGCAGACAGGACCGAACGGACATTCGTGACCCCCGCTATCCCTAAAACTGGGCGCTGGTTACTGGCTCTCGCCTGCTCCGAAAATATTCGCAAATGAACACACGTACTGCGGTTCGTACGGCTTCGTAGGAATACGGAAGTTCGGTCGGGTTTTCGTGCTCACAGCCATTATCTACATCGGTTCTCTCGGACAGGTTTGTCTAGCATACGTATGCGCGCGTGTACCTACCGCTTACACCCGCACACACGCACACACACGCACACATACACACGCATCGCAGCTCTAACATACGTGCTTGCGAAAGCCGCGTTTGCGAGAGGGGGATACGAGGATGCAAATATTAATGATCGGTCCCCAATGAACTAGGAATACATAATGCCTATTTGCATGACACCCCCGCGCCGTCGCCGCGACCGCCACCACCATCTCGCCGAGCTTAGTTAATCATTCGCACGCTCTGATGTTTGCCGAATTCGCATTGCGCGTACACGCTCGTCCACAAATCATTCGGACGACGGCTAATAAATCGATAATTGTTTAATAATTTATAGTTAAGAAGGATCGACACATCGCAAATAAGGTTAAATCGCTCCGATTTTCTTTGTTTTTACTAGGGATGTATCGGATCGTAAAATTATCGGATATCGGATATCCGGATATCCGACCTGATTCCGAGATAGGGAAAAAGATTGTAATTTCGCAAGAACGTATAAGATATTATAGTATTATGAGTATGCGTACTTATTTCTAGAACATTTGAATAAGAAAAAATCAACAATTTAATAATATCAAATTTCAACCGGATATCTTTCCGGATAATAGTGATATCCAGCTATCCAATTGGATAGTAAAAAAATACTTTCCGGATATTCGGTGCATCCCTAGTTTTTACTTTTATTTTTTCGCAATTTCATTTCCTCTGTTCTTTCGCGAAATGTATCGTAGACATTTGGATACGTGAACAATTGTAACAATTTTATATATTTTTGATATCAAAGATTTATCTTTAACAATAAAATTCCTGTTATTATACAAAAGCGTAAGAGGTGTAAAGCAATTTGAAAATAGATCCTTTGTTTAGATGGTTAACAGAGTTCAGAAGCAGTAGAAATATTTCAATGAAATATTTGACTGTTTGAATATTTCGGATATTCAAAATTTTTAAATATTTTATTGTGAAATACGTAAAAAAATGTAAAGACTGACGGCATTGCCGTCGGTGCGACGGCGGCTCTGCATTTAAAAATCTGTGTCGCATGCAGAAGCAAAGTGCATTCATAAAAAGTTGTCAGCGTACTTTATATATGACGCTTTACGTAACAATTATTTTATAATTCAAAAGTGGCATTTTGTGTATTTTCAGTTAAATACTTTATTTATGTGCCATCGCTCAAAGACTCGACGGCATACATACATTGAGCGTACGTATAGAATTTTAATTGGTCTGCCGCCATCCAATTAATTCTGTTTCAATATTTCTGCTTCAGATTGCAACGTTGCGTAACATCGGACGCAATTATTGAGAGACTCCGAAAAGGGACTTTTCGGAGTCTCTCGATAACTCAAACTCTATGTCACATCAGCAAACATATTTATAGATACACGTTTTCAAAGGACACGTATGATGTCTTTACATTAACCCTAATTGATATTCGTTCTGAAATTTCCTTAATTGGGTTTCACGAGTTTGGTGTACTTTAAATTAATATATCTTTGCTTAAAATAATTGAACAATTTTTTTTCATTTTTAATCAAATCTCGAGGATTAAAATTATATAATTTAAAATATAAGGTTGTGAAAAATATATTATTATAAACAATTTTTCATAACATAATTAAAAAAATGTTCGAGTCTATTAAATCTACGAAGTTAGAATTAATATCGTTAATCACCGTGTAATAAGTTTTTTTTTAAATTATTTTGATATTTATTTTAAATAAAATTCCATTGTTTAATTATTAATATTGCTGTAATATTAATAACCTTTAGAAAACGACAGGTAGAAAGACAGGTTTTATCTTTTGCTTTGTACAATGCTACAGAAATAATAGCAATTCGAATAAATAAAAAGAAAAGTACATACTTTTCAACCTCTCGATTGTGGAGAAAAATCTAGTCGAGAAACGAGCGGTATTTTTCTTAACAGACCGAACGAAAAGGCGCCGCGAGATCATTGTCGTTGTCGTCGTCGTTGCCGTAGTCGTAGTATCTAAAGAACTCTGTGAACGGTTACCAGACAGCACGTGACTTTTCCACGTGCAGAGAGCGACGATCTACGATGACAATTTTCGCGTTGGTTGGCGGGAAAAGGTGGGAGCCGAGACACGAAGATTACCCCGGTAGAAAGTTGCGTAAAACGAGCTTCGGTAATGGCCGACATTGCCGCTAAAGCTCGAGTGCGCGCTTTTGATGTGGCCGCCTCAATGGGACTCCACACACGTCGCCCGTAGTCCCGGTGTACCTCGTGGGGGGTAGTGAGAGAGCGTATATATCCCACACGATGACGACGAGAAGAGGAGCTTACCTCGTCTGAGTACTTTGATGCTATCCGGAAGGGTTTGTTAGTACGAGCCACTCGTTTGATGTGGCTAACCATATTTGCCGTGAGATTGAGCATACGAGGTGAGAAGAACGCGCGAATGTACCGTACTCTCACTCTCCTGTGACATCTTAAGACCTTCTTCTCGCGAGAGAGAAAGAGAGAAAGAAGAAATCGGAAGCTGATGCCACAGTGGTTAACGGTTAACGCTCGTTGCCGCCGGAATTACCGCAAACGACTACGTAACTATGCGGTAACCATAAAAGGCCACTGTGCAGCAAACTGCAAACGTTTTCTACTACGATCGAAAACGTAAATAAAAACGCAATCGTCGGTGTGTGATGAGAATAATACAGCGAGGAAAGAAATCGCGAGGAACACAAATGAAAAGCACAGCATTGAGTTTTCAATATTTCTGGTATCGTGACTTTTGTGCAGAATGACATAATTATATATATAATGCAACGGTGAGGTATCTCGTCTCGTTTCCGAGCTCTCCGTTCGAACATCGCGATAAATTTCCGCGATAAAAGTGTATGGAAAAGCCGGACTGCCACCGAGATAGTTTCCATGTGCACACATTCTAGGTGGTACGATCATATAGAAAACGAGAGAAAGGAATGACGATCGTCGAGAACGAATTTAAAAAGTACTTGCGAACTGGTGGCGCATTCGATGCGCGAGTTCAAGTCCAAAAATTTTATTCAACTATCTATGTCAGCACACATACTTATCTTCTCCGACATCCTACGTCCTCGTCGCGATTTTCCTGCCTGTCTCTCTATGAGTAGATTTAGGCATGCATAGCTAATATTTTTTTTACATTGTCGCGTCATTTTTTTAAACAGTGCGTAGAGATATCTTGCTTTTAAATGTAATTTAATTCTGCAATATCAGAAGTGTCAGTTTATTAATGAAAGGTTGGACTTCATAGTTTGATAATAACTTAATAACTTTGTATAAAAAAATATATGATTTAATTTCGTGACATTTATGTCTTATAATTGCATTTATCAATTTAATATTTTGTACACGTATATCTCTCGTGTGTAAATTCATAGTTCTTTTCTACAACATAGGCACATAAAAAAGATATGTAATAATTTGTAAATTGTCCATATTTAAAAATAATAAATATAATTGCGTTAACCTACATAGAGAGCAAATCATATCACACAGACGTCGTCAATTTTACGCATAATTTTAAAACGAATACGGTGTATAAAGAATTATTTAAACGAATTTTTATGAATAATTCTGGTGACGCATGTTGCTTCCGAACACCGGAAAGAAATTCAGCTATCAATGATAGAATGCGAACGTTGCACATCCGCTGCGAACGTGACACGGAAGAGAGTCATGAAGACGATACGGAAGTGAAACGGAAGTGAACACACCATAGAAAATGCGAGACGGAAATAAAAGTAAACCTTCGAGCGAGAAAAAACCAAGTTTTTCGCGTCTGTCATCGGTTCTGGATTATTAGCCATCGCGATAGATGGGGGACGCACGTATAATAAAAAGCCATAAAGCATGGCAGCCGCGAGTGGCTCGGGACTAAACGAAAGTTAACCTGCTGAAAGAAAGGTCCGGTGAACACGCACAATGGCTCGTAAGCACGATAGTTTTGACCCCTGCCAGCAAAATGGCTACAGGTATAATAATGCGAATCGGTTGGTTACCCCTCGATGTACGTATGTTGATCGGTTAAGTGGCCACAGATGGTTAAACGTTACATCGAATACATCGGTGCGTTTACAGACCAAATGATTCACGCTTTCCGAAGGATCGACGAGCTTAATTAAGCGGAACCACTTGCGTACAGCGCCGTTGGGATCGACACGTGACCATAGTGACAGCCATATCCGTTTGTATGGTGATTAAAATGTATAAGCTGACTAGTCTTTATTACTGTTTCTACCTCGAGAAAAAAATGCAAGTATTGGAATCATTATAAATTAATGATAAAGATAAAATGCACAGATTTTGTAAGAGCAATTATTTATAGAAGAAAACGTGGGCCCCACGTTAAAATTCTGTTACAATTAACACCATCTCTTGCAAAAGATTTTTAACTTATTCTTAAAGAGATAGATGAAGTTATAAAACAATTGTCATAATTAATGTCTTTGATTGATAATTGATGTTTATTTATTAAAAGATATATCACAGTTTTTTCGAACTATTTTTTCGTATGATTTTTATTAAGTTTAATGTGATTCATTAATAACAAATTTATATCTTAAATTAATTCTTAAGGTTCTTATTTGTTGTTCTTTTATTTTGAGAACATAAGTAAGCTTGAATAATTATATTTTTGCTTGGATATAATTAAATGTAAATTTTGTCAATGTTTCTATATTGAGCCCTAGGATTTTTTATGAAATTATTGTATTGTTTTTTTTTTGTTAAAAATCTTTGTGGTTCTCTTAAAATTCTCTTAAAATGATTTTAAGAAGTCCTTAGAGATATCCGTAAAATGGGAAAGAGAAGTGTTTATGGCAGAAGTTAATCAACGCGAGTATTGCTAGGATTCATGAAAAGAAACTTCTGAATCTGATAATACCTCAATACATTCAGAATTTTCTTTGAATTCAAGCTATTTCAACTTGATTTTCGGAAAGTTTTTAAATAGACCTTTAAGAATCCAAATTCTGTAAAAATATGGAGGAAGATACTTTACCATCACATTTAGATAGTCACATCATATTATTAGTCTGTTAAAATAATTTTCCCCATTTGTAAATTATCTTAATCATATTTGAAGTATATTTTTAAATAAATTATCGATATAATTGACTTAAATGTGACTAACAAATAAAAAATTCAACTCAAAAAACAAAATGAAAGCTCACATTATCACCTTTTCTTCTATTAATAAAATGAATATATCTTTTTTCTCATGCATTTTATATTATCAACGTATATGTTCTTATTAAACGTATATATTTACTTATTATTTCGTTTTAATTATAATTCTTTTCCGATATTAAATACGAAGCCATGGTTTTATTATTTATGCATATTTAACGCATTTTGGACAGATCAGACTAATGTATCGAACTGTATTGATACATAGTTACTCTATGAATTATAGCATGATGTCTGAGTATCGATCAATTAAAGCATTGAATAATGTTTGAATGTTTAAATCATAATCGTAGTGCGAAGATTCATTTCTCATAATGCGGATTTAATAACGAGGAATACACGCATATGTTATATCGCGATGATAAACCATTGATTCGATCACGAGACTTAATTATGAATAATAAATACAAATAATAACTCCGCTTATTACGCATAATATATCTATATTATTAATATTATTATATAATGTAATATGACTTATTCCAGTTAGATCTGTTATTAAATTGATTTCCAAAAAGGCGTTTTCACGTTCTCGAAGATACGTAGAAAGTCATCATATCAAATATTAAAAAATACTTTGGACAATTTTATAAAATCAAATATTATCAGTATTTATATAACAATTTCGCATGTTTTTATAATATTTAAACGACTCTCGTTTTTAAATTAATTGAGTAATCAAGGATTATTGAAATTTGAATATTTTCATTAAATATGGAAACACGTTATTCCTTATTTGTACTTATTACGTTATTTATTACATCGTACATTATTTCATTTACTATTATTTTCATTTGTTTTTACTTATTACATTATGCATTGTTCCATTTTCCATTTTTGTGTCTCTATTGTTAGTGTCTCTTTCCGGTAAATTTTAATTTGCGGAGTAGTCGTGATGATCTCTTTTTATTTTTAAATAATATCGGAAGAAGAATGCAAAATATTGAAATAATAACTATAGAATTTATTTTGTAGAATGTTACTCAAATAAATAAACGATCGATAAATATAACCGTAATAAATTAATATATAAAAATAGGAGCTTATTCTTTTACTTGTTAATTTCAAATATACTTTAATCTAGGACTCTAGAGACTCAATATGACAAATAATCGTTGCTAGTGTATATTGGAAGAGAAAACGCAAAATTATTAATAATAATTTCCAGAGAATTATTTTCAGAAATTAACATTCAATTTTTGGCTCTTTTTACTCTCATCCTATACACTTCCCCTATTTTTACGGGCCTCAAAAGGGCTGTCCCTTTAATAATTCAAAAATCTATTAAAGCAACATCACGCATGCACGCAGTACATAATTCCGCAAATGTACGAAACGGAAAGGACATTTCGTTCCCCAACGTTTTTTCATGCGTACGCTTAATTAGTCTTCATTAACCGCCTATTTTGCCGGGACGCGTAATAAATTCGTCGTTTCAACTTTATCGAATTATTGTGACGCGATGTGTTTGCACGTACACGCGCGTGTATTTTTTCTTTCTTTACACTTTTGCATGACTTCATGAATTATTATTATTATAATTGAGGAATACTGGAGCGCATTTAACGTGCGCGCTCGTAATGAATTATGCCACGGGCATTACTGGGGGAAATCATTCTCGCTGCCGATTTCATTTCGCATGCCCACGAATCCGCGCGCGTATTTACTCTAGTCTGAGTAAATCTAGACAGGTCATGGTATTATGCCAAGTGCAGCGCCCTTAGCCGGTATAAGCATAGTACCATAAATCCTTTGTTAACGGCATACCGTGATGCGGATTGTGCGCAACCTCAAACGCTGCATGAGCATCTGCAATATCAAACGTAAACTAACTAATGAATACCGCCTGCTAATTGCGCAATGAGATGAATAGACTATATCGTTATGCTGTGCACGCCATTATGTCAAACTGTTGCAAAATCTACGCTTTATCGTATTCTCGGCATATCACACATATCGTGTACATATCGACTATCAGAAGTCATCCTCGTAAATGATCTTTGCGCTGTTTATACGCAAACATTCTTCCTCAATATGATAATTTTGACATGTACTTTATCACATTACTGTTATATTAGATGACTGGAATGAATAAATCAGGAAGAGACCGTGTATCCTGTTAACGTATGAAGAATGGTACCCTTCCGTAACTTTTATCGATGCCCCTACAAGTGTCTTCCCCATTCTAATGTCACTGATTCGCATCACTAAACTGCGACGATTCGCTACGCACATGTGTCCAAATCTAATGGTCGTTCTACTGTGAAAGCTACTTAATATCGTGATCGATATGTTCCTAATCCGTTAAAAGCGATGCATCACGGCACGGGTTTAATGTGTGATATACGAACAAAAATTAATGGCGCAAAAGGAAATCGAGTTGAGCACACTGAGATTTATAACTACGTAAATCATAAAATTCGTGTAAATAATGATCTCTTTCTTATCATGATATTGTTCAAGCTACAAATATTCAAGGCCGAATTATACTACTACTATTTGCATTATTGCAATCCAGAAGATTCGCATAAAATAGTATTAAGTTTTAAATAGCAGTAAGTATTAAGTAAATTCAGTAAATTCAGTCTATAAATATAATACAATTAATTAATAAAAAATTTAAAAAAATTATATTTAATTGCATAATAATATATTTCTTTATACTGAGAACATTTTAACAAATAAATGAAAAATGAATTTCTTTTTAATATTCACAAATCACAAATATTAATTATGTTAAACTGTTTAAATAGTCTGTCATTTTGCTTCTTTGTATTATTTGCCCAATTTCTTTTTTAATTTATTTTATTTTTGTTTATGTGTTCATTTAATGTACATGCACACTAAATGTAACAAAAGATTGTTATTGTGAAAGAAAAATACAATCTTTTTATTAATATCGCAATAAAATAATTTATCAGAATTTAAATTCGTTTGATCCACTTTCTTTGCATCAATACGTATGCAATAAAATGTGTACGAGATGCACGCGAAATGTACTTACCTTGAAGTAACCAGCGCAGCAACTGGAAATAATTCATGTCCCTCGGGCCATCTTTGCTAAAATTACCACGCTAGCCAAAGTATTAAAGTTGTTAAGATATTTAGGGCTCTACGGAGATTCGTTCTGACTTATGATAGCGAAAACACGCAAGTAGTTATACGTATAAAACTTTAAGATATCATATGGAATTAGTAGATATTATGATATACGTTGTCATTATAATAAAACGTGCTAAAGAAATAGCAGTTGATATTGAAAGCTCTTACGTATACTTGGAATAAATTGTTACATATTTTTTAAATTTATTATATTACAACCGTGGTTGATTTTCTTACTGCTAATATTTTTTTACATTATTAATTTTAATATTATTATTTATGTGGAAACGATTTTAAATTACTAAATAACTAATATCTGACTGAATTTTTGCTAAAAGAAGTTCAGCTTTTTACACATAGTCGTAAAATTCGTAGATAAATTATGATAACGGCAAATGTGGGATTTTTTTGCATAGTAGAACAATTTAACTTCCAAGAGATAATTTTTCCCGACATTTTGGGTCACTATCGATCTATCCAATAAATTATACCTTCAACTCTTTTGTTTCTTCAAAGTAATAGAACCATTAAAATTCCATCAGTTAATTTAGACCATTAAATATCTCTTGCGTCTATTTTCTCTTTCCGGAATAATTTTAGCATCTTACTTGTAACGTTTTCCCAAGTTACCCAGCTGAATAACATTAAGAAATAGCATCGATAAAATAACGTGAGTTGCGAAGAGGCTCTTGGGTAGGCGAAGAATTTCGACGAAAGCGCAAAAGAAAAGAGCATCCCCCGATTTAACGATTTCGCCCCTTTAAGGGGAGAATGCATCATCCACGCATGGTGTGCACTAGCACTCGACGAACCGGAAACATTTTTCAGACGCATTCCATAGGCGCCGTTATCACCTTGTCCCGCTATCCACTGCATGCACACCTGACGAATGGGACACCTCCGGCTGGTGCAGTCGCGCGCGTACATCGCTCGCATTTTAATCAATTCCGCTCGTAACGACATATTCGCGAACTTAAATCTTGTATGCACGCGATGGAGAACCGTTCGTTTCCCACCGCCGGGGATTCCAACGATATTCGGGGCGATATTTTCTGGCTACCGGGAGGTAGCACGAATGCACCTCGTGATTCTCCCACGAGTTTTTGTCATGACCTCACCTTAGATATCGTCGCTATTCTAACGAAAAAAATCGGTATTCATCTGCAATTCATTTTGATTCGTTTATTCGGCTGCTGATTCTTGGCGTGAGACGTCGAATTCTCCCTACCATATATCAATCTATTGTAAGCTTTTATTGCTCGTGGCTATTATATACGAGATACAAATTTTGCAAGCAAAGTATAAATATGGTACTATATAAAATATGGTACGTATTTTATGAAATTAAGAAAACGATTAAATCACTTGAGCGTGATTTCGAATACGATATAACAATGTATGTATATATTAAAATATAAATACAGATGACTTTTCTTAATTATTTAAATATGGTTTGGGAAATTGGATAAATAATGATACTTGGTTTCTATATTTTCATATTTTATTAAGACACAATATTTTACCGAGTTCACATAGTTTCTATACAATCAATAGCATACGTACTTAAATTTAAATTCACATTAGGCTTGATTATTGTACATTCTTATATAAGAATTTTGAAATACAAATGAAATAATATTCGCACAAATTATAACTAAGTTTTGACTCGGAAACTATTATTACCGTCGACTCGACCGTCGCCATTCAGAGCGATTCGTCGAGATTCGCGTTTCTTATGCGAAGATTTATTAGCCCAACCGTGTGACGACAAATGCAGCAAACAGAGAAAGTCGGTTAAGCTGCCAAAATATTATTCCGCGGTATCTCCGGCACCGGTTCTCGCGAGTTTACGACGTCTATGTTTAAGCGTCCTCACTTATCTAAAACCTCAACCAGACTACGGGCGTATAAAAGCGGTATGTTTTTACTATTCACACTCATTTTTACTGTCATTTCCATAATATAAACTATATCAACGTGAAGTATGAAGAGTAGACACGGAAGAATTTTACTCCATTTTTCTTAATCGGTCATCCCGCGCTTCATTCTGTAACGCGCCAAATCACTTTTTCACAATAACTGATGATGAAATATCGTGACAGAGAATTACATTTTCGGTTGAATACCAGAACATTCTCCAGTAATCTTACTTAGATTCTTACAAAAATTAAGATTAATTGCAACATTTGACACATTGAAGAATTGCGTGACTCGGACATTGAAGCGTCAGCTCTGAGCACGCAAAAGAAGCGATCCATCAAGTCAAACATAGCCTCGACTTTGACGGCGCACCGAATTTTTTTTTTCAGTATGCCTTAAGAACCAACTAATTTAACCATCGCCAAGTTTTTTGGCATATCTATTTGCTTCTCTGTGACTCAACGAAATCAGCTTGATCTGTATTAAGTCTTGTAATTTACCAAGTTGCTCTTCACCATCGTAATTGTTCATCGTGATAAATTCAGCCTCTTAGTTCATTATCCTTCGGTGGTGGTGAAAATCGAGATCGACTAAATTGAAGTTTGTTTAATCCCGGATTGAGATTATTAACGGCATCTTCAGCACTTTCCCTTTCTCAGTCTAACCGAAAGATGGAAAGCGATATTCATGACTAATTTTGCTTGATATAATTACGATTAAGTGTCTTCTCTTTCTCTCTCCCACTTTCTCTCAGCAAGGATCTTCATAGTAGTATACATAGGTTCGGTAGACTTCACAGACAAGTTAAAGTACAGGATCAAAGTGAGTCCTGTCTGCATGGCTCTCTCGCCGCTCCTCGTGATCGCGTCGCCGGAAAACACGGCGGATGTAACCGAGGCGACGGACGGTTCCGGCATCGCGCGCGAAGGTTAATCAATTCCAGTCGCGACGGTGTTTCCGCAGACTTAATTCGTGCCCCGGGTGCAGCGGGGCGCGAGACCGTTCTTCCTCTTTCTCTTCTCCTTTCTCTCTCTCTCTCTCTAGGCTGACTTTCCCATTATTATCCGGCATATACGGAGGGTAGACGCGTACCACAGGGGAGTCTGGTGCCGCGAGGAATCTTCCAAGGATGAGACGGTAGCCCCCGTCCGCCGAGCGTCTCCTTCCTCATTCTCTTCTCCTCCCTCACCTCCTCGTCATTCTCGCCGTCTCTACCGCACACCCCCGCGGTTCCTCCGCCCTTCCGTCACGGCCCTCGTCGTAGCAACTTTGTTCTCCGGAGAAATTCCCCGAAGCGCTATCTACATATTTGATGTCGCCTCGTCCACTCCGCTAATGCTTCTCGTTAGAAACTTACCGCTTACCTGCGTCCCGCGCTGCTCATTCGCCCTTCGCTTTCCCCCCTCCCTCTTACATCCCTTTCGCCATCCGGTGGCAGCTCCTTTGCTCCCTCTCTCGCAACGTGACTGCGCCACACGTTTGGAGAACAGCGTGATACCGCTCGATCTAGTTAACCACCGAAATATCGCGACTTCGAGACTGTTAGTCGGAAACGCGCAGGTGCAGCGAATAAATATGCGAGATATTGGGTAGGAACAAAGTTCGGATATACGTATCATATCGCGACTTATTGCTTATGAAAAAGTAAATCTTTTTATTTGGTGGGGTTTGCTTTCTTTGTAATATTTGATACTAGATAAATATATTCTAGTAAGTATATTAAATTACAACTTTGGTCAAAAGTATAAAGCTTTCCCATAAATTGACGTAAACATCTAATAAATTTGAAAAATAAATTTAAAAACAATATTTATTTTTATAACAATATTAATATTTTGTTATAATTTTTCTTTGGATTTTATTGCCGTCTTTTCTAAAAAAAAATATACATTGAAAGTACTTTATACTTATAGCTAAGGCTGTATTTTTCTCCACATTGACATAATTCATCAAAAAATTATCGTATCAAGTTCCGCAAGAGAGGAACTTCAAACTTTCAGGCGCTTTTTATGCCATTGAACTACATCAACTATTTTACTCCATGCAACTTCGGAAACTGGACTTTCTATTTATCAATTTTGCAAGTCTTCACTCTATCATCCACATTGGAAAATTAATCTTACTTAATCAGCATTAAAAGTTTTTCAAAATACAGACTTTAAGCTTTTATTTTTATTTGTTAAGTTTTAAGTCGTAACTATTTATCGCGTTATAAACATTTAAAATTTCTTAAGGAAATACAATAAAATTGAGTTGCTTGTTTACATTTTACAGCCAAAGCTATAATTATAAATTTGCTTTTATAACAGCTTTAGTATAATATTTGTTCATGATTTAACTCGTTTAGACAAACCTCTAGATATAGCTCTTAAGAAACGTTGAAATGATTCCCTCTTTACGATAATAACAACGCAACAATATTTTTAAGTCTTTGACATTCTCTAATGTTAGATTCAACACATACCTTATTACTAAGTTTGTTAATTAGGCACATTCGTCAATTAAAAAAGTAAATGAGCGAGAAGAACGGCTCTCTGGAAAAGGAATATTTTGCCGGGAATGTTTTAATCCTGCTTCAATCGCAATTTCGCTCTTCGCTAGTTAGTAACGCAGATTACCGATACATTCCGACACCCTTTACAATCAGTCTCGAACCGCGCACATCGCATTACGCGGTATTACTAACCGGGGAATGGTCTAATTCAAACTTCCTACCGAATGGTGGAATTAGTTAATATGTAAAGCAGCCGCAGCCGCGAATCCCAGGAATTCTCTGTCGTCGCGAGATCTACGTTTACATCTTACTTATACTTCAAACTTTCCCGAGACCCCCTACCGCGCTCTGACATAACTCTTGCATATTACTTACGTCTACTAAAGAATAATAAATATACTTTCCTGACAAGTTATTCCGGAACGGAGATTGCGCTTTAATCCTTTTGCCACCTAGTCTCTATTATGACGAATGTACTTTCTTCTCATTTTATGCAAATATCTGGATGTGAAATCATTCATTTTTATAAGGGATACCATGAAAGTATGTTAGATAACAAATACACTGAAAACGTATTAATTTTTAATAAGTATTTGTTTAATAGTACTAGCTGAAGATTTACTATATGTAAACATATTTATTTTTTATACGAGAACTATTAATTGGACCAACTATTATTTCTTTATTTAGTAAGTATTTATATAAAGTAAATGTTAAGTTAGTACTATTCAAATAAATATTTATTAAAATTTAGTATGTTTTTTTAGTGTATTTATGTCAAAAATTATATAACGTTAAATATTACGCATTTCTAGTAGAATAATAAAAAAATTTTAATCGTTGTTATTACTTGGTTTGATGGTAATAATTGATGTATTTTCATCAATTTATTTCCTGCAATATTCATTATAATCCATAAATTAAAAAGTCTATATATAGATCATAAAGTAATCCATTTGGTAAATAAATAGCGCAAACGAAAATGTCAAAATAATTTAATAAATAAAATAGTATGATGCGCAAGCAAACATTTTGAAATTGTTTATAACCAAACAGGAACAATTTTGTAAAAATAAATATCTTTCGGTAAATAACAATTCTGCAGGATTGAAAACACGTAAATAATATGTTTAATTCTTTTCTCTAATGTTTCAATCCAAATTTTGTATATTTTTCACTGGCACATCAATTAAAAGCTGAATATACAATTATTTCTCACTTAAAACACATTATAGAAAATGATTATTATTAATAAATTGGAAAAAGGTATAATTACATTAATTGAAATTTTCTGATTGAAAACGAATCAGAATTTTCTAATTCAATCTATAGTAATCTATTATAATTCCATTAATATCACAATTCTGATATGATATATGATCAGAATCTTTTAGTTTATTCATTTTTAATCAGAAATTTTTTTTGATATATAAAATTAACAGCGATCGAAATTGATTGACATCACGAGAAAATGTCATTGACACGCGAGAAAAAGAGTGTATTTTGAGACTGTTGAAATTAGACGATCGATGAAACTCAGCCACACACCGAGAGTATCACCTCGGTAACGCGCAGGTCAAAATTAGCGAAAATTCGTACCAGCAAACGCAGAAAGTATTCTCCGTGAGGGAGGGGGAGGGGGAGGGATTGTGAAATAAAAGCGACGAGAATATAGAGCTGGCTGACTGGTACCACGTGCTGAATCAAACTAAGCGTAACGTATTGGGGTGAACACCGAGGGAAGTGTAACGAGAGTAAAGACTGTGGAGCACTGAAGGAAAGGAGGGAGACGATGGGTGTAAGGTGAAAGGGACGAAAAGGGATAGAATGGCAGATAGCAGGAGAAGCAGGGTGGATGATCGGAATCGGTGAAGTATGGGAGCCAGAAAAGGGATGCTCCTCTCAGTAACTTCCCCCGTAAGACGGAGTTTGTGGAGGAGGAAAAGGCGTAAAGGGGTTACGCGGGTAAGCGAAGTATGTAAGGAGAAAGAGAGAGAGAGATAGAGAGAGAGAGGCAACGAGAGAGACGTAGCCGGATTGTCGTCGAGCGATGGAGAACTTTGGTATACCTCACCACGTCGTCAGCTCCTCCTTGCCGAATGGAACGCGTCTGCGGAACGAACTAGCGAAACCCGACACGTCAGACGCGCCTCCACTTAACGGAATGGAATTTGTCAACGCTTGCCTCGACGTCAAATAAAATTCAAATAAGACAAGGGTCAACCGGCGACCCGCTCGCCGCTGTGCTTTTACTCAACCAATTTAAGTCGCATCAGCGTTAAGCATCTTCGCATTTTAAAATTCGTCTCTCTTTTACGAAAAGAAAAATGGGTATCAATTGGTATCACTGGCTGAAATGTCGGATCAATCTTGAATAAGGTCAGCGTGCAATAAGGCATTGAAAACAAAATTGCTACGTGTTCTGCATCATGAGGAGAAGCTGCTTTACTGTAAAATAATGCGACATTGTTTGATAAACAATACAACCAGCGTGTCGGATGTAGTTTGTATAAGCTTTCATGAGACTATGAATACACGCTATTTCAAGCAATTAAACGGTGCATCGTGATGATTAGCCGTCTACCGTAGAGCCTTTCCTCTTTGTAGGATAATCACTTTGGGGTGCGGAGCGTCCTGTTATTTGTCGGCGGCTTCTAACCCGCTTCCAGGAGCAGAAATTTTAATTAGCAAGTAGACATCTTAACATCGAAACAGGCGGGCGGACTATTAATTTCCTCCTCGTCGTCTATAGATGTTTAACTTTCTCTGCTCGACAAACAACGACGTTTTCTTAAGGATTTCCGTCGTTTTATTCTACCGCACCTGAGCTCTTTAACTAAACTAAATGAAAATGACCGTTTAACTGTAAATTATTCGTTTGTGGATACTGAAATTAGAACAGCATAATTATACCGAAACGAAATTTATTTGCCAAATAATTAAGATTAAATTAGATAGAATTAGATATAATCAAATATAAAAGTAATATAAAGCTTGATGAAAGAGGGAATAAAGTAGAATATTTATAACATGTATATCTTTATTATACTATAAACATATATAATTATTATCCATTTTATATTAAAGCGTACTCTCTTTTTCGTATTCGCATTCTTTACATAATTGCTCCAGGGAAATTACATTACTTCATCATGTCTCGCTTGAGATATAAAAGCCTTGCCTTTAAACGAGAGGGACGGTTGACCCGAGTGCGTTTATGTTTAATATTCGGCGATTTCGTCCACTTCAGAGAAAATTTCATCCCTCCTTACGAGAAGATTAAAAAGGAGATAAAAGGAGCGCGCGGTGGCCTTTTATGTCTAAAAAATTCCACCCTGTTACAGAGATACCGTAATCATTAACTTAAATATTCTCTGCACACTGTTAATAAAGAAACCAATATGCCCGGCGAGATTCATTAAAAATTCATCGGGAGGAATTAAGGAACTTGGTCGTGGGATGATGGCGCGCAAGTAATATTTTTCAAGACGGTTTTGCGTTCTTTGTCCGCCGTTTGCGCGTTTTCCCGTGAAGAAGATACTAGATCGCAATATCCCGCAGTATCGCCCTGAGCCTGTGGACGGTAAACGGCTCCCTTTTTGCGATGTTGAAAGAAGAAACGGGAGTTCCGTCGAGGAGGGTTGCATTCAGACCCTCTCGGAGTAGGTATATATCTCGCGGCTTTGGCATCAGGAGAACTAACGAGAGGGCATTCCGAGGCCCAGCTCGAGGAAGTTTATTTTCTTAATGCCACCCACGACATAGTCGTCAGTCTTCTGGTCCGCGAAATCATGAATCCTGTATTCAGAGACTTCATTAGAGCGACCGCGTTCGGATTTATTATTTGAGTTTTGTGTAATGCACAATCTTATTCTCCACTTTCAAGACCTGAAAATGAAACTTCCAAGATCCCGAAATACGTACTTTTGTAACGATCTCTTTAATAAAAAATTTATTTTAGTAATTTATTTTAGTCATTTTTTCATTTCTTTTAGTTACGTAATCTGACTTATAACTTAGTTGACTGTCAGTCAAATGTCAGAGAGAAATAAATGTTAAGGATAGACTTAATTCTCCATCAGCCAATTTTACTTTTTCTATTAACAATGAACAAATCTGGATCTTTAAACTCTTTAGTGCAGATTTTTATATTGTTTCGGACTATATAAAAATCTGAAATCATTCTTGCATACTTGTGAAAGCTTCAACAATGAGATTATCATAGAAGTTGGATTTTGTGTGTGTGTATTTTATTTTTTGCATATTTAAATTTATCTACCTAAATTTACAATCAAAATATGTACTTTTAAAGTCCAATTTGGTTAATGGAGAGAGATTAATAAAGGAGAGATTAATAAATAATATGTACAGTACTTGCGATTTTTCTTTTGTAGTAATTTATGATAATATTCTGAATATTCTAAGATGAAAATTCTGTAAAATAATGAATGTTAAATCGTGGAAAATAAATCTTTATTAAAGAAAATAAAATAACATCCATTAATGATGTTCCGCATGATCGCTGTTGAAAAGGGTATTCTAAAAGATGTGAAACCACAGAAATGAAGTAAAAAATAAATGTAAAGTAGCGAGGAGGAAGAGAAATCGTCAAAAGAAAACACACGTACAATGTCTCAATCTTTAAATATAATACACTCGTTTATTTTGCATATAAAGCAAACAAAAATTACATTAAATTGTTCGGATAATCATTATCTCGTTGTTGTAAACTCATTGTTGTGATCTTTGTTAATTCGCAGCTTAATGCGAATCCCAAATGCATATACGACTATGCATGCCAATAATAAAGACAAATAGAACCAGCTTAGACCGTTAACCTCCTCATTTGCACCGCTTTGATCTACCCTTACTTTCCAGACAGACAGCGGCAGCAACAGCCGATGGTTGTTCCCCTCGGTGTTGGCTCATCATCTCCCGACGATCCAATCGATTTCGAAACACCCCTTCATTTGATGCTAACTAATGTCCCCGCCTCTCTCCCTCTATACCCCGCAATGCGATACAAAACGGATCCGACGATAACCGGATTGGTTTGCATAAATAATTGCGTACATATTACCAAGGACGCGCGCGCTAATCAGTACGCGCAAGGCGTAAACGCACGTATAGCACGTAAACCGTAACCCGGTGATTACATGACGGCTCTATAAAATTGTTTTTAGAGCACAAATTCAGCTTGTGGCATATTTAAATCTCCATAAATTCATCGCGGCAAATATTTGAAATTCCTTCGTCGTCACATCCATCAACTTTTATATTAGATAAATACATTTTCATATGAGAACACAAGCTACTACATATACATATAAATATATTAATGACGAAGATAATGAATTTTTAGATTAATTCGGAATTGATCTTTTTAATTATAAATTATTGAAAATAATGAGTTTCTCTCTCGAACTAAGCTTTTTTAAGATAATTAAATGGAGGAACCTTATATTGTTCACTTAAATTTGTGTTTATCTTACTTTTCTCAGAATTTTAATTTAAAATAATATAAGTATCGCGATGTTAATATACTAGATGTATTAAAAAGTTGAAATAATTGCTTAGAAATAATTGCTTCTTTCGAGAGTTTTGTCTAAATGAAGTTGATCGCAAATAAAAATATGTGTGTATTGTATTGAAATATTTTATATTATTATTAACGACTACGTGTAGTAAAAAAACTTAAGAAAGAATGTGCCTCTCGACAAAAATAAAACTGTTAGAAAGAAAGTTTATGCATTGAAAAATTTGATATGATTATTATCTCACGATTTTTCAATATTTATACAAGATAGAAAATTAATTTGCGCGAGCATAAAGTATATAAAGTATATAAAACAAACGCCATACGGCCGCGAGCAATTAACATTAATATAGAAATAACCATTTAAAAAGTATACAGTGAAGTAAAGTAACGTCGAGCGCTCGTGAGTGGCAGCGCCATTATTTTCCCGTTTTTAAAAGGTACTCTTTATATAATGCGAATAAAATGATAAAATTATCCAAATTTGCATCCTACAATTAGTATAGTTATTACTGTAGTTCCTTACATAGTTTCCATTAAGGCGCTTTTTGAAATATTCGACAAGAAGGGAGGACAAGTCTCATAGAAATAATAGCATACATCTCGTGTCTATATCTTTGATACCTATTGTTAAAAACAGCTTTAGCGTTTAATAAAAAAAAAAAAAAGAAAGAAATTGATTAAACGTCGAAGACCGTAATAATTCAGCTAAAATGAAATTGCAGAACAGCGACAAACGTAGAGAGATAAAAGATATGACATTCGCATCCGGGAAACGCATTCGAGAAAAAAGGCAGAAAGAAAAAATGAGAGAGAGAGAGAGAGAGACTCATTTATCGCTCGAACAACCGGCCGAATGCGTCGACCACTGACAATGCCGCGACTACTGACAATGCGAGCTCGAATACGAGGAGCACCGAATCCACCCGGGCGGAATTGCGCGAGAGCGCGCGACGATTCGTTTTAACGATCGTTAACGCGAGGAATGGAGAACGCGATGTTACACTTGACGATCGTTAGAACTTAACGAAATCTCGCCGCCCCTTTCGCGAGGAACGTATGGGGGCAGTATGTTACACGGCAGGCGAGTTTCCCCCCCGCGTATACACGCCTCCGGATCCGCACCGGGCGACCCCAGATCGACGAGGGGTAGAGACGCGACGGTAATTGCGTTCTCACTTAACGCAACTGCCGCGCAGCTGCCGGACGAATTGAGTCCTCCCCCTGTTTTCCAATTTTCGCACGAGCTATAACGTAGCAAGCCTGACTAGCCATGTCAATCATGGGAAATGTTCGCGGGGAGCCTCGAAATCGTCAGCGTGACTCCCCGAGAATGCATCTCGCATTCATATGAAAATTTCTGGTATTGCGTTTGAGTATCCGAGAGATTAGCAATTTCGATAATTTCGGCTGTCACGAGAGAGTCTTCTTAAAAAGTGTTTGCAAATAATGAAATTATCTTGATGTTATTATCTTTATTGTCTTTATTATCAGTTATCTAATTTTATAATTTTTGTTGTTATTAATGTGTAGCTTATTTACTTGAACAAATAATTTATTACAGACATGTAGGATTCAAGGGAGTGGAGAAAATGTTATTTGCTGTTTGTTTCTCCAATTTCTCTTTGTTGAGCTTTTAATTAATTGAAATTTAAACTGAAAATTTAATCAAGATTTAAGGATTTAATGACGTTGTATTTGATAATCAATAGAAAATTTTTAATTTTAATGTTTTCTTTACCGAATTATTATTGTAAGTATTTAATTGATAATTTTAGAAATATATCTTCAATTGAAGCTCAATCATGTAAAATTTTATCTAAAATTATATTTCATTAACTAAATCAATTATTTCTATAATGAGATTTTGTTTTTTTTTTATAGCGTTTTCTCACTTCCTAAGAGTCTAGGAAGTTTTTCATTATTTGAATTGAAATATCAAAACTCTAGAAATTCAATAGCAATTTAAATTTTTCGTTATCTTTTTTCCCAAAATAAAAGAGTTAAAACAGTTAAATCGCGACTTCGAAGTTGTTCGAATCGTGCCGAGTACCGCAATACGTGACAGTGTGAATTTTACGAAGTACGTTTTACAAGATTGGACATATAATTTTTGTCATTTCAATGCGCAAATACGTGTGTGTGTGTGTGTGTGTGTGTGTGTGTATGAGACATTCGTGAGTACATTAGAAACGCATTCGCGTTCGCGATAGAATAGAAATTCGGGAATAGAAGGTAACCGAAGTATGAGAGGAAAGAGTCTACCGAGATGAAAAGCGTCAAAGCGGTAATACCGCAAAATCTGCTTGTCAGAAATTGACAAAGCGTATTCGAAGCAAAGCAGACGAATCGATATCTACCGTCGAGAAAATTAATATACGCTTGTTGTAACGGCGTAGCAACGGCAGTAATGATCGTGGCCGAACGTACAATAGGCTCTCGATAGCTATCGTAAATTAGTTCACCTAAAGTGCCATGCATAATTAAGCGACTGGCATAAATGACTAACGCGTTCCGATCGGATAAATTAACCGCGTATAACAAAGTCATGCGTGAATCATTATGAAATTCGCATCTTGATGGTCGCGATTGTATTTTGATTCTTCAAACGAATAATTTTCTAATTCAACCACTATTTTACAGATTTTACGAAATTCAAATGCATTTTGTATGTTCAAACGGTAAGCATAAATATATGCTAAAATATTAGAAATCTTTTAATATTTTATTTTCGCATTTTATTGCATCTAAACATTTTTATCTCTTTTAATAGCAATTAAACATTTAAAATGAAAATTTTAGGTTCCTATGTGACTTACTTCTAAATTAACTCTTAAGCTAATAAATTATATTCCTCCTATGTCATCGTACTCTGCCAGGGAAAATGCATCCCCCCGGTTTCAGGCCAATGACCTAAACCAGAGGCGGGTCTAGGGTCAATCAGGGTAATTGTGACTTGAGGACAAAAGTGTCACAAGAATATCTTTCAGTGACAAAACTAATAATAATTATTAAATTGATGACTTATTTAATAAAATAGGCGACATTAAATTGCAATAACGTTCAACTGAATAATTCTAAAGAATGACGTCGCGCTTTTTTCCAACATTAAAATTATTCTGATAAATTCTGTATCAAAAGTAATAAAATTACAGTCCGCCAACTGTCGGGAAATAAAGCCGCAGAATAAATTCGTCCACAAATAATATCTATCGATCTTTAGGAGAGTATGAAAGGGGAACAACCCTCTTTTTAATATTTTCTTATATTTAATCATAGTATTACGTTCTCTTCTGCTGAAAAATTATTAGCTACTGAAAAATTATTTCTCGCTCCAGTATACTATCACTTTTGATTTAAATATTTCTAATAATATTTTGTTATTGTATTCTATAATTTTTCTTTCTTTCACAATACAAGTCGAATATAAATAATAGATTTTTACATTGCAATAAAAAAAATATAAATTACTACTTAAATGAGTATTTATAAATTACATGATGTCTATTTTATATAATAATTCAACGATTACTTTATTTTAACTCAACATTGCTGTGCACCACGGAATAATTAAATAGTAAATAGAATCACACTGTATAAAATTATACTGCATTAAAAAGTTGTGTCGCAACAGAAAAGCTAAAGGTAGATCGTTTTCATCTAACAGACAGAGGTCGGAACGAAGAGTGAAAAGAACCGTGTACGCTTCTCTCGAAAGCTTGAAATGCGAGCGCGCGAATTCAGAGTAAAACAATTTTTTTCTCTTTTTTTCTGTCGTGCTTGTCCGACGTGGTCCTTCAACATTGCGTGCGCAAAATTATTAACAGCCAGGCGAGCGAAACGTAAAAAGCGACGTTAAGACTGCCATTTAATTATCCCCGGTAGAGCGGGCACGCACATTCGCGAGCTCGCGTAAAACCCGGAACCATCCACGCACTGTGTATTTACGCTCTATTTGCAAGCGGAGTGAGAGAAAAGGATTCTGACGGAAACGTATCAAACCGCCGCCGACGCCACTGCCGTCCACCAGTGAGAGATTCATTCCATTTGAAGGTCCGTTACTGAGCAAAGAGATACGTAGGGACGACCCGCGATAAATCCCGTAATCCACCGTGTCGCGTTAGGAATACGAATCTCTCGTAGTGACGACGACGACGGTAACGCTATGTGCGACGGTGCGAGGGAGAACGGACGGGGTGCCGGGCGTAACGTAACGCTGGAGGAGAAAGATTGCACTTTTTTATTAGGACGCAGGCGGGAAAGACGTAGAGGAGGGTAAGGCACCCGACGGAGGACGGTCTCGATCTTCCACGCAACGTAACGCGAACAAATTACACGTCCCGCGTACACACGCGACCTCGTATACGATGCGCTTGTAAGTATACGTGTATAAACGTGCGACGGCAAACTTACGCACACTTCGGCGTAAGTCTCTCCCTTTCTGCACACGTGAGGCTCTTCTCCGTCACGTGTAGTAATACACTTTTACGTCGTGCTTGCGAAGGGACCGCGACCCCTATCCCGCCTCGTCAACCCCTAGCCGTTCCGTTCCGTTCCGTCCCGCCGGACGATCCCGCCGATTCGATACGCCCCGACCTTCGAAATCGTCGAATCGCTCCTTCGAAACCAGCGGGTTGTCCTCTCCCTTCGTCCCCTCACTCGACCCACACGATCGACGGCTTCCTCACGAGGATTCCTTTTCACAGTTAGGTTTGCAAAACCCAACTCGACTGAAGAATTTACGACTGATTCAGGGTCGCTTTATCCCTGCGACCCTCAGTACACGAATACTCGGTCGGGTGAATAAATCGCCAATCTTTTAAATACAAAACGATCCCTTTTTGAAAGTTCCATTATACAACTTCTGGTGAAATGTAATCTTGTCGCAATAATGTAAGGTACTTGATAACGAACTGTGCCGAAGGGATTTCTTAACCAAAAGCGGGAAAAACGTTTCTTTTATTAAAATCTTGTTTGACAAATCTCTCATTTTTATGAAATTATAGATTTTCTTGAAATTATAACATTGAACGTAGCAAATTTAAGAATTAGTTGTCAAGTAAACATGAAGTTTTATGATGGAACTCGCTTAAATGAAGAAAATTAATTATCTAATGTGTTTCGTACAATATTAATTTGTCTGCCGTTCTTGATGTCTTCTAAATTAAAAATTTCTGGAATGGCGTGGATGCAATAATGGTTAAGTAAAAATTACTCTGGAAGTTATATTTACTCCTACACGTAGGGTGAGATTGTTTTGAATTTACAGCATTTGATAAAATGTCATATAAAATGGGTTTCTCTTCTATGGTAAATTCTGTGTATTCGTATTCATACCAGATCTCGACGCGATCACATTTAGCTCCCCATGTAGATCGTCGGATGGTAGAAAATCAGAGATACCGCTGTTCATTTATGCAAACCGCTCATTACTCGATTAGTAAAATTATCATAGCCGATACGATGGATAATGATGCAATTGGGAAAAACAAAATAACACGGATGTACAGACAATAATTTATGCGCTCTTATTTAATATAATATATAGTAGCAAATGACAATGTAGAATCATTTTCGCTCTTTATCGAATTTGATCCTTCAGAATAATACGAGAAAGTTGGAAATTGTGTAGAATTGCGCAAAGTAGTGGTTTAATCATTTGAGTAATTCCGAGAGATCGTGAATTAAATATTTTCCCTTATTCTCAATGATCTTCGAACAAATCTAGAAGAAAATTGGAATTCAAAGTTAATGAAATGTTAATATCAATTTCATTTTATACATTTATGTTATAGAAAACTTGTAAATCTAATAGGGTTTGTTTGTGAGCTATTATAGTGAAAAAAATGTATTTAATTTTAATAAATATTTATTTGAATAATGTCAATTATTTACAGTAAATAAATATTTACTCAATTTAATCAAATTAATGTGGCTCTTGTACTAAATAAACACATCTTTATATTTAATAAATATTTACTATTTAAATAAATGATTTATTAAAGTTCAGAGTATTGTTTTACGATGTATACATTAATCTGCTCGAGAGTTTAACTGTTACAGATTAGAGTCAACAATATTTAAATTATCGCGGAGTATTCACGGTCCAACAAAAATTCGAGGCTTAAGCGAGATTATTCATTACTAATCCATGTGTGTAATAAATGTTTTTTCATACATGTATGTAATTTACCTTTCCATAAAAAAATAATGGTATTCTACACGTTTAACTCTTCGGTGTCATTTTTGATATAGCATACCAGGTTTCTTTTTCTAATGCTTTTCTAATCCTCTTTTCCATTGTTTATAACTTTTCTAATTTATTTAATTACTTAATATTATTTAATTAATTAAATTATTATTTAATTATTAAGTTAATATTTAATTGTACTAAATTAATAAAGATACATTTGCTTGATATCGTTACGTTTCTTCATCTTGCATTTCAATTAAACAAAATTTTCATTTTTACAAAAGTTAAATAAACAATCGAATTGGGTTGAGTATACAATACCTATAATTAATAAGCATATATGCATATTAAAGCCGTACACAAATTGCAGTAAAGATGTATGTTTAATAGAAATATAAAAACGGATTAAACCGTGAAATCTTTATAATATATTTTATTATGCAAAGTAAAATATGTATTTTATAATTCGAAAATTTGCATTTCACTTTCACGTTTAGATTAAATCAGTGTGCAACGGCTTTAAATGTGCACCAGTGCATTCAATCGAATTCGCTGTAAGTGTATCGTTCGCATAATGTGACACCAAAGAGTTGAATATGTAATTTTTTTATATGCGATACATTATTTTTACACGGAAATCATACACACACACACACACACACACACACACATACACATATATGAAGGTACTTTACACTTGGATTTTCAGTATTGACATTTACTTAGCGTATGTAGAATTTGTGATTTTAATGTATAGTGATACGACGTTACCATCGCAATGACCCAATTACCACACTTGTAACAGTCTAACAGCGGAAGACGTGAACCACATGAAAGCCGAAGGGTAACTCGGAAACTTTGTCCCCGTCGTCCTTCAACGTGTTAAGAGGGGCTTGTCTATCTACAGGTAATTAGCTTGAGCCCTTCTAATGCACTGATATCTGAATTATATATGGTATATCGACGAAATAATCGAATTAGAACGGATACGTGTACACGGTACACACGATTGTTGTATCGTTCACTGAGACGGACGTAACGAGCCGTGACTTCTGACGGTACGTACTTATTCGGGGAAGCGACATGTTCTTTGGCAGTTATTAGTCACGCCGTGTCCATGGCGCAATTTCTATCGTTATCAAAGCACTTATGTGCTACCAAGGTAAATGCATCCATTACGTCGGGGCCGTCTTTGGACGTGTAGAGAGAAATATCTCAGTTATGCTCGTGTGCAACGACGAGGAGCGCGGCTTTCATAAGCACTACTACATTCTCATACAATTTTCGAAAAGAGATTACAGAGCTGCGTATAAGTAAAAGATAAACGTTTTCGAAAGGGTCACGCGTTATACATGAGCGACTTGATAGGTCGCGACGGCAATCAAAACGTATCTCGTTTTGGCCAGAATAATTTTCAACGTCACTGTATTAATTAGGCAGCAAGTATGCCCGGGGATTCCCGACCGGATCCGCGTTTCACAAAAGTGGAATTGCAATTGAATTAGTAATATCGATATCACGTTGAATAATGCATGAGGTGATATTCCCCGCTATAACGGTGGCGTGCGCGCGCACAATGTACATCGCTACATACGGCTTTAGCGGAGTGCCGACCGTCGGTTTTAAATAAAACACGTCCCTTTTTATGTTCCCCCTGTCCCCCGCGTATGCTTCATGTCCCACACATCCACCGACCGACGTACACCCTCCGGCTCTCTCTTTCTCTTTTTATCTCTTTCTTTCTCTCTCTCTTTCTGTGGCTTCTATAATCAAATTCGAGTCGACGTATCACCCTGAATATGGGGGTGAATGCGTCCGCGCGAGCCTCCACGCATCGTCCTGGATTACTTTCAGGGATTTATGTCCTTCGTCTAATGTGGGCGGTCCGTAGTGACGATAAATGTGCTCTAGAGCGTCTAGTACGTAACCCGCTATACCACCGCAGAACGTAGCCAGACTTTGTAAACAGGCTTACGCACCCGAGCTTTTTATTACATTCGTTCGTTCGTTCGAACACCCCTTGAACGCAGCTAACCGCTAAGCTTGATAAACGACATCCCGAGACTATCGCGTTATTGGGTTTCGTGTCCCGCAAGAAGGGCACTTTTCTTAATATTAACATAGTTTCTCGATTATTTGTGCTGCTGTTATCGTTTCACAATTAAAACAAATCACTGAAATGATAAAAAAAGATTGTCTTAACTCTGCCGTGCCTTGACTAATTAGAATTATCTTATACTCTGACTATATATATCTTTTATAATGGTATTGTACGAATTCTTGGACTTTATTCTTATAATTATTCGTTCCGTTAATCACATCAAATGAAATGCTTTCAGCGTCAAATGAAATGAATTGTATAAGATTGCAACGAGATTCGTGCACTCACTTAGGATCTTTCAATTCTTTAGTGACTGCTATTGATGCATGGGTGATGTCTCATATTTTTAAAGAACTGTATAAATGCTGATGATGACTCTAAAAAGAGTCGAAACGTTCGTTTTTAATGAAATACATGCAATCAATTTTCTGCATTGATTAACATTATTATTTGATCACGCTCCAACAACTGCGTTACACTCTCATTTGCCCGATTTCTCAAAAAAGATTGTATTACGTAATACTATATATTATGTTTATAACAACGCTTTATAATAACGCTTATCTTAGCATTTTAGTCTTTGTTATTTCTTGTGATTCTTATACTCGATAATATTATATTTATAAATATCTGAGGTTATTTCTCATTTAACGATTTCACCTTATGGTGAAAAATCTGAAATATTATATAAAAACATTAATCACATTATCATATTATGATGGCAAATATTGTCTTTCTAAACAATTTTATAAATTTAATAACGTAATTGTATAGAAAAAAAATTTCCTCATCGGAGCTACATCTTTTGACAAAATTAGCATCCAGAAATATCATTAAACAATCTTTTTACTAATACCAAATATTTATACCAATTATTTTCTTTAAATTTACATTTAAATTTACATTTAATCCTAAATTAATTTAGCTTTATGAAATATGCCATACATTTTAATAATTTACATTATTATTATGAGATCTTGTGATTGCTAAATATAGATATAAAATATGACGTATTTTTGCAAAATGAAAACTGAAAAAAAAAGAAATGGATATTGAATTAGATAAGATTAGATCTAAATGTGATTCCAAAATACGAACCAAGTCAATATATGCGCTTGTTAACCTGAATAATAGGTAATCATGTTATTAACAGAATTATCCAATTATACTGTCACATTGTGATTTTCACATAATCGTGGAGGTTCGGTTATATCCGATTATTAATGCAATTGTTACATACATATCAAAGTTCTTTATAAGAACTAATACTAATCTCGTTTGATTGAAGTTATCTATTTTGAGAATAATTATATATTCCTCTCTCAAATATATCTCCTAAGCTTGAGTTATAAAGAAAAGAAAATTGAATATATTTTTATATATACAATATTTAGCAAAAATAACTATAAGTAGATATTTTACAAATAATTTGTAAAATTTTTAAAATTATAAAGTCTAATTTTAATTAAGCTATTTTAATCAATGTTAAACATTCGAATCTCATATTTGTATGTATATTTAATTGAAAATTTCATCGACACATGGATTGACAAAAAATATAAATTTTATTTCAAGATATAAACGCTCAAGATTGATCTTAATATTTAATCAGAACTTGCATTTGATTAAAAGAGAATTAAATGTAGTAGCTCATATTAAAACGATTACTTTTTGAATCACAATTACCGTAAAATTCTATCGCGGTGCAAATTTAATTGCTAATTGGATCGAGTTGGATTCAAGAGGGACGGCAAAGCGTATCTGTATCTGCGTCACGAAATCACGAAATTCATTTTCGTCACGATTACGATACTTTGTCGTTTATTATAAACGAAGTAATGCTAAGCCGCTGGAAGTAATGCATATTCGCGTAATGTGTGTGTGAAAAATTGCAATGCTTTTTTACCACCACGGCAACAGAGCTGCGTAATTAAGCACCCCTGCCGTTGCCTTATCCAATTTATCGATCCGCTGATGCGGTAAAGCACCGTTCCGATGTCTGCGCTAATTGCAGCGGAACAAGCTACTAAATTATTTAGCTTACACGTGCTGCAACGGAGAACGGCGAGTGTGTCTAGTAACGTCCGAGAGAGCGTACCTGGTGCGAAGTGAAAATAGATACTGATTGCACGCGAAAAGTCAAATGTAATCGCGCGCGACCTTGTCGACTGCGAGTACGCGCGATAAACGATGAGATTTACGAGATCTACTTGCACGGCTAACACGGAAAAACAATCCAAGAAAGTTAGACATTTGCGTAATATGATGGATGTGTTTCTTCGATTCTTTTGTAGACTTTCGCATATATTTGGAAGCGAATAGTAAAAGATTAGTGCAATTCTTTTACTCTTTAAATTCGTTGGGGGTGACATGTCACTGTAAAGAGTGAAATCTTATTCTTAAAAAAGGATTGAAAATTCTATTACTCTTTTTCAAGACTGACAGAATTTTCTCTCTTTAGTGTGAAATTCCTCTCCAAAGAATTTAGAGAGTATTCGAGATAATTACATGTGTAATATATTAATGTATTGCCAATAATTCATTACACTAGAAATAATAATACTTATCGTTTTATTTCTTTAACAGCATTAAAATTATTGAATTTAGAAAATCGATAGAAATTTTGGATATATTCCACTATATCGAAGAAATTAGGAGTAAAACCTTTATAATACGTTATAAATGATAAAAGTAATAAGCGATGCATTAAATAAAATAATTACTACTTCATTACGCAGTTTCTTTTTCCTTTTTTCTCTCTTCTGTATCCTGAGCAGCAAATTCAATCAGAATCAGTCGGAAGGCAAATAAATCGATTAACAGAGAGGAGAAGACGGCTTTTATACGCAAGCAACAAGAAAATGATTCATAATGAATTATTAAACATGTTCGCACGTTATATTTATGTTCATACGTTTGTTATCGAGTTCATTTTATGCAGTTGCGCCAAACGCAACACGCTACTATGTCAAGACCAACTGCGCTCTTATTTATGCTTGTAATTTCCCTTGTTGTATTGAATCACATATAGATTTTTGTAAAGATAACGTTTATCATATCATACGAAGTTTACATATAAATCGACGTTTCGCGATACAATAGTCCAAGAATTCGACATTTGTTCCTGTTGCCCGTTTGTAAACGTAATCATATTATAATCCACTGACAAACTTGACTCGAAGAAATCATTTACGTGTCTCGGACAACGATATATATATTCTAGCATTGAGAGAAAAACTATTTGATATTTTATAATGAGGACAATCATATTAATATCTTAAACGTGTATATCTCATATTAATGTGATTGTCCCTTCCAAAATATTATATAATTATATAATTATAGTTATTTGATTATAATTATAATCATTTTCGATTGCCAACTACATACATGTGATTAATGAAAATTATACATATAATTATTTTTATCATATAATTAACATATAATTATTTATATTTAATTATTAATTATATTAGTATTTTTATCAATACTATAATAGTCATAATCATAATTATAATAATATATAATTATATAGTTACAAATACTAAACAATTTTTCTCTCACAGAGGAGACACGGAAAACACGGAGGCGACCGCGTTTTCTACGGTACCAGCTTGAGACTCGAAATTAGCTTCTTTCAGCTTGGCTTCCCTCCCAGACAAATAGCGACAGCGAGGAGGTCGGACAGGCGTCTCAGTACCATACTACTCCGTTTTCTCCTCGTTGAGAAGCTTGTCTAATGGAAACCGAGGACGCCTTAAATCCCCGCTTTGACTAATTTATTTGTTGGCCCGTACCGTTCAGCAAATCGGTGACGGCGTCGGTGGGCGGTCAAGACGCCGCCACGCCGTCGCTTGCTTGGAAAATCGTAATTTCAGAGACGAGGCCGCGAAGCCACCCCCGTCGGGACCGTTTATCCCGGAGGTCACGGAAAAATCGATGATCCATTACAGCGGTTACGATTGGTCCCCCGCGGGCCAGTACGCCAATCATTTCGCCCGGCACCGTCATATCCATTCCACATCCATCCTGACAGTAGCTGATTTACTCGGGCGTACCCCAGAGAGCAACGTCGAGAGCGCCGTGCTCCCTTAGTGCGCCCGCTCGACCGGAATTCTTCCTCTCTGTGTGCGGATTGCAACTGCGCGATATAATCGCGCAACCGGCAGCCGACCGGGATCCACCGGGAGATCATGTCGCGGCAACGTGATCGAATGCCGCGAATGATAAATTACCGTTACAGCATAATTATCGGTCACATGCAAAAATTCTCGATCAGTACGGAGAATCGCAACCTCATGCAACCTATCACAACAATTCCCAATATTTCTTTTATTATTTGCAATAACCTTTTCGATTTCCTTGAAATTTTTAGTCTGAAAAAGTCTCTCTCTCTCTCTCTCTCTTCTTTTTTCTTCAATATGCAACTCGTGCACCAATCTCGCATTTTTATTCGGAAAGCCAATTATCTCCTCTATAACGTCTCATCTTTTTTTATTTGAATTTTTTTTTATTTACAACTTTTGGCCTTGTGAGATTCAGTCGAGCGTGTTAATAGCATTATATAAGAGAGCAGATGCAAAGAGTTATTAATATATTAATCTTTCAATAGATTCTACGAGTACCTTTGATTATGCGATATAGGAAAAGAGATTAATTGTGTTGCTTGCATCATTTCATTCAGGGAACGATAATCAATATGCATACAGCGACAGGATTACTGTCGATTTTGAATAAAAATGCATCGATAGCTTTGTATGGTACGTGTGTGCAGTGACAGCTTCGATTTCAACCCGACAGTTCTAATCCATTCCGCAAGCCCTGGCGATTCGGTCGATATGCATTCGATCGGGATTCTTTTACGGCCCAGTTTGTATTTCACAATCTATTCCGAATGAAGCATCGGCTACGAAGGCATTTTTATCAAAGTGTCGTTCGGACAACACGCGGCTGTCATCTATATGCATTACCAATCGAAGGAAAGCTGCTATTGTTTTATCTATGTAGCATTTAATACAACATATTGTTCACATTATCAAGCATCCTCTTTTGTTTATAACTTACTCAAACCTTTTCATGATATCTCGTAATGTTTTGAAATGTGAATAATAATTCAAAGCTTTCTCTGAGATCAGTTTTCTGTTAAATTATTATTAAATCCATTTATGCAAAAGATACATATATGTACCATTATATTATTTATTTTTCTAAAATTTTTCTTTAAAAGGAGGAAGACAAACCTTAACACATCTTTCTCAAATTTCAGCGCCTGTAAAAAATGTGAGCGGCTATGTGTGTTTTGACAATTTATATATTAAATCGATTAATACTACTCTTACGTAAATTTATTATTAATACGAATATTAAAAAGTGAAATAGTAGTTTATTAGCTGTGCACGTACAAAGTTACGTATAGAATTACAATCATGTATGTGACTATAATCTTTTAAAAAATATACAAATATACAATATTGAAAAATACATTGCACGTACCTGAAATATTATGATCTTAGCATTATAATCTTAATATATACAGATTATATAAATAGAATATTATTTTTGTTATATTAAATTATACAAAATTGAATTAATTATTTTAATCAAACTTAATTTATTAATTATATTTTATAAAATGTTAAATATATATTAAATATAATATTATATTAGACATTTATTTATGTACACGTTAAATATAAGAAAAATTGACGTGATATACATTATTGCATTAAAGTGTTGATAAAGTTAATGAAACAATATATCGTGCGGCAATTCCTTTTTGTTAATGCGTATAACTCTTACGTAATATCGGTTCAATCGTTCACACTCGCAGTGCGTGGCATGTGTTTGACAGGTGACGACGCAATTGTTTGTCGTTAAAGGTTCGGTGAAAAAAATTTGGTGCAGTTTCCATTAAACACCGCTACCCACTGAACAAAAATTGCGCTTTTCCACCAGCTGGTCGCCTGATATTAACAACGTAACAATGCGTACTTGTGAGATCTCTCTCGGAAAAAAGTGGATCGCGTTAGAGCTACAAAATTGTTTCTATTCTGGTTGCGCGTGTTAACGCGCACTTACCCTTTGCTCTTTATCAGCGCCACAGATAATCTGTTATAAAAAAATAAAAAAATGAAAGTAACAAGACGAATGTAAAATGTCTCTTTCCGTCTCTCGAAAATATCTATTCTTGGAAGAAAACATATCAGAAGAAGAGATTCTCAATTGCTGCCTTCAAAACAGGCATTAATTACACACGATTTTCACTCATAAATTAAGAACGGCGCGATTATGTCGGTCAAATGCAAATGCTTAACGATGAAAATGCATGAAGATGCAAAGAGGAGTTTGCAACGGAAGTTTGCTAATAACGTCGTCAACCGACAGGGATTTTGCTCTTGTCGATTTACGTAAAATATCACCGACTGCAAAAAGCATCTAATTATCGATATGTTCCTTTCTTTTTATTTTTTTATACCATTGCAGTGTTATTTGATCGTGACATCTCTATAGTGACATCTCTATATAACGACATCTTTTTCGCGTAGCGAAATAGGAAGTGTGCTCGGACTGCTCGGTAAAGCACGTATCTACATGCACGGGATCGAAACCGGACTGAGCATGGTGTAGTTAATCTAGGATAAAGGTTTGTACATAAGTGCACATGCATGATACGTAGCGCTAAAGATCCATCCGACACAGAGACGCGTATCCCTGGATCTATAGAGTAGCTGAATCGAGGAGCTCGGCTCTGTGGGTCGGCAAATCGTAAACATGACCGATTTCTCAAGCCAGTGGAATGCAAAGTGAACCGATCGGATCTAGTGTGATCTCCGATAATTGTGATGGAATAAGCAAACGTAGCCACTAATGTTGTTGCTTGGATAGAACGTAATATGTGTTCGTAATATGAGAATTGCGTTATTACATACATACCCGATAATTACAGATAATTACATATTTTTTAATCGTGAATTTTTGACATACAGAAAAATTATCATTGATATTTCAGATATCTAATTATCAAATAAATCTGTGAGATAATTTTGTCAAGACAAATTTTATGTTTATATATAACAAAAGAAAAGAAAAGAAAAGAAAAAAGGAGCTCTACTTAGTCGATGATATGCTCTTTGGAAAAGATTTAAAATAGTGTCAATCCTGAAAATCTGTCTATTTAAAAATATTGAACTTATCAGACATAAAGAAAATTTATGTAGATTCAATTTAAAATTGTATATCCCTATAGATTAAAATAGTCAAACTAAGATCTACTTTAAACTATATAAGGGAATAAAAGTGCTACATTTTCGCATAAAGAATAATCTATTTGTATTTTTGACATTTGTGCGCACATCACATTATTCAGTAAAATGATTCGGTAATTCATTCGGTGAATATTCATTTTTCCTAACAATATTTTACACAAGTTTTATGCAATAAGATACATTACATAATTTTTCACGCTCACATTACATTAATGCGATACCAACATCCTTTTAAAATCCGTAATACTTATTGATGTATAATACTTTGATACTACTTGTTTTCTTTTTAGTCTAAAAAAGAAACAAAAGTTTTAATTATTAAGAAACTTGCTCTAATTTGTAATACTTTTTATATTCTCATTGCATATACCAGAGATGTGCAATCTTTCTTAAATTGAGGATTATTTTCAAGGATAAATAAAATTTTATGGGCCGCATAATATCTATTTTGATAGCGTACATATATATCATAATTATATTTATCATAATATTAATAAGGAAATTACAAATGTATATACCTATAATATAATTTCTTTATTAACATTAAAATAAAATCTTTTATCTATTTATTCTAATTATTTATTTTAATAATCGTTTTTATTTTACACGACTGTACATTTTAATAAAGATGTGTACATAATAATAAAGATCGTTTATAAAAGTTAATTAAATACTTTACAAACATGTCATTTATTTACGAAATAGCTACACTTTTCAATATAAATTCTCAAAGATTTTTTAAAAATGTATCTCAAACTGATTGAAATCTTAAACTTACGCGTAACAATTATTTTGATATAATTTACATAAAATAAAAAATGTATATTTCCACACTACTAGACTCATCAGTAAGGCGATTAGAATCTGCCTACCTTAGTCTGGAGTGAATTTGAATCGATGTCTTATTTAAAGTGAATTCGTGTGAATTGTGGTTCATGAGAATCTGAGCGAGTCGCGTTGGATCTCTGGTGGCGAGTCACCACAGTATTTTTTTCAGTATAATTATATATTTTTACGAGGTCCGGCGGACCGCAGAAAACCAATTTAGTGGATTGCACATCACTGATATATGCCATTATTTTCATATGTATGTACGCGCGTATAAGAAATCGCAATAATACTAAAACAACTAAAACATATATTAGATACACTTAACACATGCACACTCACCTCGTCAGAATAATTAAAACTATTATAAATTATCACAATGAATCAGCAATGGATAATTTACGTCATGTCATCAGTGAATTACAGGATAAAAATATCAAGAGTTCAGAGTAAAAATAAAACTCGTGTCATATACTGAACGGTCAAACTACGCTATATAAAATAGACGGTAGACATTTGGTATTTCGCGAATATTTTACGTTGACAGACGTGCAATGACGGTCCACATGCGAAGCAAATCCTGGCGTAAAACATACGGAATGATGAAATTTGCATTTCTCTTCACACATCTTTATCATATTTGTTCTACGTGCTGCAATCTTTCTTACAATTGGATGAAATGAGCCGCGATCCATTTTTAACCCGAAAATAGTTTTCATTTTTTTCACGTAAATGATCATCTGAGGTATTTTTACACTCCAATTAAAAATTGATATTATTAACAACATATTATTAATAACATATTGTATATTATCGAATGTTTTTGACTTCTTAGAGGAAAAGGTGGTAATGTGAGTTCACATTTTGTTTCTTTTTTTATAAGTTTTTATTTTTTTTAGTCATTCAAATCAATGATATAAATGATTTAATGAATTAATTTAAATTTAATATAAAATACACTTGATTAAGATAGTTTTTAAAATGAAAACAATTATAATATGATTATTTGAATATGATGATAAAATGTCTCTTTCCTATATTTCACAGAAAATTTGATTTCTTCAGGTCTATTGGGATCCATAAAGATAAACTAAATAACTTGAATTCATATAAAATTCTAAATGTATCGAGATATTATCAGATTCGAAGTTTCTTTTCATGAATACATTCTCCTAGCACTACTCTTGCGTTGATCCTGTTCTCGTGAATGTTTATCGAACATTTCTTCTCATCTTTGCAAATAACTCTAGGGACTTTTTAAAATAATTTTAAATTTGTATTCACAATACTCTACAATATTTTTCATTAAAGATCACGGCGTTTATATTTATTCATTAATGTTAATGTAGAAAAATTGATAAAATTTGCATTTAATTATGTCCCGAAAATATAATATTCAAGCTTATTTATTTTCTCAAAATAAACAAAACATCTTAAAAATTAATTTAGAATACTATCTCATTTATTTATGAATATTAAATAATGTTAAAATTAAAATGACCTTTAAGAAAAAGAACTGATTAATTTCAATAAACTGTTTAATTATACAATAACTGATGACAGTTATTGATGCAATATCATCAATTATTGATAAAGGTAATCAGTTTTTTGAAACACTAATCAGTTCTTTATCCTAAGGAAACGGTGAGGTATAAAAACACTCCAGGACTGTTCCCGAGTTAAGAATGGTATTTTAATTATTAATGCAGTGCGAGTATTATAATTCGGGAAGCGAAAAGTAATGTATAATGAAGACATACAAATATATCATACGAATGCGACGAACTAGCGCGGTAGAGATCTGATCTATTTCCACTTAACACCTCGCGAATTGCATGCTCATGCACGTCGGGGGAGATTTCGAAAGATTTCGAGATACCGTGAGAACACTGAGACTTCACCGGAAGATATTATAATCCTTCTCTTCCGTGCGCGCGCGAGCGGATAAACGCGAGGGAGTAAGACAAATGACGACGGGTGCGGCGGCGGTGGCGGCGGCGGCGGAGGGTAAACAGTTACGGGGTGGAATATGCCGTGCTTATTCAAATCGCCGACAGATAAAATCTGCGAGCGTGCATTGCGCTCGTTGTTGCGGCGAGCACGATGAGATCTCACTGCGTTTCTCTCCCCACATCAATTGTGCGCCCCGCGTATTTTAGATGTCGAGTCTCGTGAAGATCACCCCCTTATCTCTATCTGGCGGGACCGTTGCTGTCAGTAAACTTTTAAAAACTATCACCGTTCTCTCGGTATAGAGACAGAGAGAGAGAGAGAGAGAGAGAGAGAGAGAGAGAGAGAGACTTTAGCGCGTCTTAGCATTCTGCGCTGCTTTTCTGGCGTGGCGTGCTATCCGGAATTTCGCGAATCTCGTTTGACTTGCCGATCCTCTCTGCCTCCCATACAGTATCCGGAAGTTTCGTCCCTAAAGTTTCTGGGAAAATCAGAGACAGGACGCCCGCGATCATGCCCATGGACCCGAACAGGATGAGCGGCAGTGACGGCATTATTTGTACCTGAACGTAAATAAGGATACGTAATTAATGAAACGTTTGAGACAACTACAGTTTGTACAATGAATTTCTCAATGGTGATTGAGAAGTAAAATATATTTAATAATACTTTGAAAGCTTTCTAAGTGTTTTCTTCAAAGAAGTTACGCGGTTTGTAAGTTATTCTCTTGTATCTTGATACATCGTTAAATGCCAACGTCTTGTGAACATTGCCGTTCACTTCATCAGAGCGAGGAGCAATCTGATACTGTATCAGGTTATTTCTCGCCCTGCTGAAGTAAACTGCAAAGTCTACGGTAAACATTGGCGTTTAATGATGTACCAAAACACGGAAATAAACTGCATAGCTCGTTCATGAAATATAAAATACTATTAACTATTTTTATATTATTTATATAAAAATCATATTTATCATGTTTAAAATGGGAAGATACGTAAATGATATTTTTAAATAAAATATTATCTGTAAAAGTTTTCTAAAATTATAGAGGAATGTTGATAGATTCATAGATCTGAAAAATGTTTACGACAGCATGGTGTTATCAAAGAGCAATTCAGAAAACATCTGTTAATTGTCATGGATATCTATTGACTCACTAAAAGAGGCGTTTGCGGCGATAAGATTGATCCGACACGGCCTGTCATGCTACAAATTCCGAGCAAGGAATGCCTAAGCGTCGTCGGGAACAGCTCCGCCGTGAAGACGTAAACGGTAGCGAACGCCATGGTGATACACAGCTTTCCAGCCATGTATAAAAGTAAAGGCCCGTAACTCCAGGATCCTGGAAACAGAGCAACGATAAATCACCGGGATCGCACGCCATGGCATAGTGGCCATTATAACCGACATAATTACATGAACAACACGGTCGCGACTAAGCCGAACGATGACGGCACGTAGCGTCGTCTCAACGCGCTTTTTGCTCTCGGATGTGGATTACACACGTAATATGCAACGCGGCGTATCACACATTTACAGCTTATATTTTCGCGCGATTATAGCTCCTCGCCGTGCGCTCGTGCGCGCTCTTGCGATTAAACTTTGTGATTCCAGCACGGACAATGTGCAAATAAGGGAGGGGGGGAGGGAGGGTCATGGAGAAGAGGAAAAAAAACAATGAAAAAGATCTCGCAGTTTTTTCAAGTAACAGCTTCAAATGCGCGCCTTTTCTTCCTCCTGTCGATAAAACATATGATCTTAGAAACAAGAAAGGGGAATAAAAGTGTCAACGAAGTTTTTTGAAACGTGACACTAAGATCAGTATTCATAGTCTATTCTTATTTCAAGACAGTCTTCAGTAATCATCGTAAAAATTGCTAATACGGTTCTGTAATTGGTTTCTGATATCTCAAGACTGTACTTAAGCGATCTTGTGAATATAAGAACTGACTAGGAATACTGGTCTAACATTTACGTATTCATTTATGTATTCATTCATGGTATAACACGAAAATGTATATGAGCATTAACGAACATGAAAGAAATAGCGAATAGTTTCGGAAGGATTTTTTTCCCTCATTTTCGTGTTACATGTTCTATTTTCTTGTGTTAAAAAATGAATGGGATAAGCACTTAAATAGCTCGATGATGAAAGGAATATGTGACACAGCGAGGTGCACATCGTTGACATTAATATTTCAAAAAATATTTCCGAAATTCTTTTCTCGCAAAAATTTCTCTGACGTAAACGCAATTCAACGGCTTTTTATAACATGAGCCACAAAACGAGGACTCATCCTTGTCTGAAGAGAACCTCCATTTTTTTTATCTCTTTACCTGCCGGTATGAACTGGACCAGAGAGCGTTGGTTTACGGCCAATGTGATCGGTCAGCACCCAAGCAAGGCAATACGCCGGTATCTCGACCACCGCGACGAGCACGAAATTGATGTACTTATCTCCAGCGAACGCCACGGAATTCAACGACAGTCCGTAATAAACGAACGTGTTCGTGAGCCAGCAGAACGAGCAAATCAGCAGTCGAATGAGTATCACTGAACTATGTAGAACTTGCACGATCGGTTTCCTTTCGTCCGATGTCACCAGTTTACTTTTCTGAAAGATCGTATCAATCATGAGATGGCCATGAAGCCGTAAGAATCATACACAAGTCATCGTTTTACATTGATGATTTACGGAATAATACAAAAGTTACTGACTGTACTGAAAATATTATTATGAACGATAGCTATATGTTAGAAAATAGTAGACTTGCAGATAAAACTTTTTCAATCTATAATTAAACATTATGTATTTGTAAGGAAAAAAAAAGAGATAAGTGACATACCGCTTCCTCCTTATCTACATTTATTTCTTTAAACGTATTGATGGCCTCGTCCGTTACTGGCAGACCGTTCATCCGAGCCATTTTACGGTATATTTTTTCCACTTTCTTATGTTCATTCTTTATCAGCAGCCACCTTGAAAATGGCATTATGCAAGGTTGATAAAAAACATATTTCAAACGTGTGTTTTAAACGGTTTAAAACATGCTTAATTGATGTTTTTAATATATTTTAAATATGTTTTTTTATATAGTACTGTTTAAAGCATATTTGAAGCATTAAAAATTTGAGAAGAAACACAATGTTTTATTCTTAAAAAAAAAAATATTATTCTTTATTAATCTTGGCATTATGTACATATATTTCGCAGATAAAAATACAATGTAAAAAATTTTACCGTCTAAATAAAGATTCCTTAATCAATTCCATTCATTTTTTTAATTGTTTACTATAAAAAGTTGCAGATAAGATAATAGTTAAGATAATAAATTATTCTAGCTATAAATCTTTCAGTCTTTTATTCATTTTAATACAATGAATTATGTCATTTTTAATTAAATTCCCGGTAGACATCCATGAAGGAGAATCAATCACGCACATACCTCAGTAAATTGTAGATATACAATGTTCGACGATTTCAAATTTTGCTAATCGATTGAAAAGGTCTCACTACATACGCGAGTGTTGACTAAGATTAAAAAGAATTACCTAATTGATTCTGGAATGAGCAGAGGCAGGAAGACAGCTAACAGTCCTGGCCCGTATATTACCCTAAGAAGCGTTCGCCAAGATCTTAGCCAACTTGCGATCAATCCTAGCAAAATCTCACCCACGGCGAACATGCAGCAGATTATAGTACTTCCAAAGACTCTGTTTTTCTTTCCCGCCGTCTCCAACCCTGAGAGCGAACAAGTGTATAAATTATTAGCGAACGTAGTAACGCGTAAGTTTTGTTGAAAGGGCATTACACTGTGTGAAGAGAAACGTGGAATTAATTATACATATCTTATAATACGTGATTCTTATGTAATATGCAATTTATCGGTAATAACTAATACGACAGCGGATGTAGAAAAATGTATTCGTGCGATCGACACAAGTGCGTCGGTGATTCAAAAATTCTGCGATATATAAGATATTAAAAAATTTCGATTTTCTTGATATAATCTACAATCGATAAATTTAATCGACGGTTTAATAAAAAAAATCTCATAAACTGCGATAAATATTATCGAAATATTAATCCCTGGTTTGAAGAATAAAGGTATTTTCAAGTCGTTCCGCATGTATAATACATTAAGAAAAGTGCAATATTTCTTTTCTATCTTTTTATTTTCCGCAAGTATCACCTCGAACAATTTTTGAGTGAAAACTCATTATCTTTCATATGGCTTGTTAGTATTATATTTCCCGAGAATGTTTTGTCACTGAATATATTTTCATAGGAATCTAAATGCATGTCGCATAAAGCTACAACTACAATTTTAATAAACGACTAAATAAATACGTGGTAAATCCAGAATAAATAACTCGAAAATATCTGCGTTATGCGTGTCGCGTATTTGCATTCCAAACGTGAGTAAAGAGCATTGCATCGAGAATTTGCTTCGCCACCCGCGAACACTCGTAATAGGGCAGGAACGACATAACGCTTACAGGTGTCGCATATATTTTTTGCTCTCCCCGAGCATATTTATTGTCCCGTTATTAACGCACCTAAAATAAATCCCGCGCTGTAAATTCCAGCCGCCATGCTGGCATCGAGGAATTCGAATGCGAGAAACATCCAATAATTCACGGAGAAGGAATGTATCAAGCCACTGACTGCAGACAGAGACGTCGCCACCGTCAAAAAGGTTCGTCTCCCGTATCTAGAAATAAAAGAATGAACATGGATGTGCACATTGTCCCAGCAAAGCGCATTTCTGCCATGCTGCAATGCGAAATTCCTCGCGATACGCCATGCTTTCTTATCCAGAATCTGTGAAATCGAAGAATTGTAAAAACATTGTTACAGACTATTTGTATTACCTTGCATTACGTAAAATTAAATATATCCTTTTAACTATAAGAATCTTTAATTTAATCTCGCAATTAATCATGATTGATTGCTGGCTATACAAAGAAACGCATTACAAAAGAAGTCAGCTGATTATCTGTATGAGCGATTATCTGTTATTATATTTAACTCACAAGGAAAAATAATGTAGAAAAATAATGTATTTTTAGATCTTCTAGAATTGGAGGAAAAATGTAGAAAAACAATGTATTTTTAAACCTTTTAAATAGAGGAAAAATAGCGCAACTTAAATTTATCATGTATGCCACCGTATCCACCCATTACGTATGTCATCTTTTATAAGTCATACGACATATACAATGTCATACGAATAGCTAATTTAATATACATAAAATCCTAAATATTATTACGTAATAGCTAATTAAATTACCCGTCATATGATATAATGAAATTTAGAGAATTATGTTTTTTAATGTAATTATAATTTTTTTTTTTTTTTTTGGCAACATGAAGATAATAAATAAAATGAAAACGACCTCGTCGACATCCGCGACGAATGTTGCGCAATATTTTGTACGTAGTTAATTAATTAAAGTCCCGGGGATATTGTGCTGATCTCTCACCTGTCAGATATGTATCCAGCGAACATCAAGCCGGCGAACTGACCGATATTCTGCATTGTGCCCACCATTGTGAGTTTCCATCGATTAGCGTCGCAGGTAAAGTCCCACTGCGTCGAAATAAGCAAAGGAAAAGGAAAAAGGAAATTAATCTGTCAGGTCTAAATTTCGACGAGTGAAAAATACGCGCTGATTACTGAGAGCCACATTACCTCGTTGAGTATCGTATGCTCCTCTGGATCGTAAATCCAAGAATCACAATCGCAAGTGACGTTGGTGAACGATGTTTCCGTGCATATTCCCGGTCGATCATCTCGCACCGTGTAACGCGTGCAACCAGAAATGATCCCGTCAATTTTCGGTGCAGAAGCATTGACCCACGGCGGTTCAAACGTCGTGTTCCCTGAATGCTCGCATTCCGGCACTAAACATCTGCATTTAAACAATTGCTTTTATTTCCTTAATTTCCCACACTCAATTTAAAGTTCAACATTGTATTTTAATAAATTTAAAACATTTATATATTTTAAATATGTTAAAATCCGACATCGTGTTTTGCAAATATGTTTGAATTATGTATATTTTAACTGCATATACATACGTGAAAGTTTAAACAATTAGCAAAGATATACATACGCATACCTATATTTAATCTCGCCCGCAGTAAATACATAAGAAAGCGTAAATCCTGCCGATAGTATCAACGGTATACTGAGAAATGTGAATGTCACGATCTGGTAAAATCCAAATTTTTCTATATCGTTCCCTGCTAATGGATCGTTCATATCTCCTATAAAAATGAATAAAAACACGATTATATGATCTGTGCTTTTCGATTAAGATATTATAGGAAGAAAAGTCACATGTCATTAAATAATATTATTTCGAAATATTCAACTAATAAACAAATTTATTTATCATACGAGGCTTATTGAAAATAAATAAGTAAAGATTTTTGATCGATAATCTGCATTTCTTGATTAAGGGTCATAACAGGAAGAATCATGTTATATTATTATATATTAACTCATATAGATCACTATTTTAAACTTTAAAGTATTAATAAATCAACTAAAACACATATTTATATATCATAAAAGGCTTGTTGAAAAGACGCGAAAAACAGATTTTTCAATTATATTTTCCATTATATCCTCCTTACTACATACAACATAAATAAATAATTACACGGCATACTTAAACATCTAAGTTATGTAATATTGAATAATCGGATATCTAGAGTCGACGCACAATTACAGCGTAATCTCCAACATCTATTTAACAAGCTAGCATCTACTATACATGTATATACATATATACTTAGTAATTTAATACTACTGTTAAGCAGTGATACTTAAACAACGCTAACTGGAAGAATAATCCGGCTGGAAATATAAGCCCATCTTAATCATCTCTTCAAACGACTGGCTGTGTGCATAAGACTTCATACAATTTGCCTGTGTTACGTAAGATAAAACCAGGCAACATTTATCACTAATTCATGCAAATTCCTTTGACAATAAAAAGTAAGATTTTTGCATTAAGTCAAAATTCGCGCGAGAAAATGTTAGTTAATTCTATAAATTAATACACTTTATTTGAATCATTACGTTATATAGAAAGAAGTAATTTTGAAAATAAAATTTTGTAAATACCGTATAAACTACTACTAATTATGTATATTTATAATTAGAAATGTCTTAAATATATACCTTCGAATATTATATTATAGTTCAAAAAAATAAAACTTTCCTTTCAAGATATTTTATATACATATGTATAAATTAATATAATATTACTTGATATGCAAACTATTGTAAACTAAACTCTCGCTTTCGTTTTGTTTTTTTTTTTAATTATTATAAATTGAAAGATATATTTAAGACATTTCTAATACTTTTATATTTCTCGTGCACGTTTTATTGTAGCGCACTTTTATTACATGGAATTTTTCTCAGTTTAAGATTATTTTTCCGACGCAGAGATTCCGACGCGTTGCATTTCCATTTTACGATTACGTCAACGTGTGGATATCATTCGTACCATTTTCCAGTCCCGACCGCGAGTCAGCCTCGTCCTTCCTTGAGCAACACAGCTGCATGCTTTCGTCTTTTACGTCTCGTAAGCTGCAATCATATTCGGAATTTATACTACTTGCCGGGAATCGCCGCCGCGGCGGCCGATCGAAAGTTCAACCTGGCGCTTTATGTTTCAAGTTTCCTGGGAACATCGCGAATGAAAAATGATGCCAGTCGCGCGCGTCGGACTTGGGCGGGCATTACATAAAGAAACGAGATCAGTTCGCCGCGCGAAGGCGGCTACAGAAAGCTTTTTCCCGTAAAAAGTACCGGGAGAGAAAGAGAGAGAGGGGAGGGAGGGGGAGGGGAGGAAAGGAGAGAATGAAAGAGAGAGGAACTGCCCTCGGAAACGACTTCTCCACCGAGTAGCCGGAGCTATCCCGGCGGTATATAAACAACGCATGCATATAACGACGATGTTGCAGGTGCTGGAAGTTAGCGGCCCAGCGGCAAATAACGCAAAAAGTATGACGTATTAGAAACAGGATTATCGGAGCGTAATAATTATTGAAGAACCGAAAAAGGAAGTGCAAAGCTGTGCTCAATATGAAGTATTACGCGTACAACACGGAATGATAAGGCACGGATTGGATAATCGCTTTGTATGGAATCTCGCCGAATCCGTTCTCGACTTTTTGATTTACAGCATTAAATCATTGCGTGTATGCAAACGATTACATGTACGATTACAACGTGAACCTGCGTGAGAATGTTATCATAAAAAAAAAAATATTTTTGCAAACACACTGTGTGTATATATTGAACATACGCACAATAAATCTTTGTTTTACAGAGATTTCTGTCATCAGGTAATTTTAACCGTATGTTTTAATATGGAAATTCACAGAGGAATTCACAACTCGCGTTTTCGATTATATTTTCGCAAGGCCGCATTTTTTTTTTACAAAAAATTGCGAAATATCGTGTTTAATAAACAGATAATTGTAAAATGTTTGAAAAATACCAGAAGAAATTTCAATGCTTTCCCAAGGCTGCGTGCTGACCTCTCGCAAGCACGCGGTTAACTTCTATGTATGGCACGTGGCTATTGATTTCCCAACGGTACCGGAAACTGGAAAACCGATGCGCTCGAAAGAGAGAAACCGAAAAGAAAATCGGAACGCCGAACTAGATAAAGTAATCTTCCAATTGTGCCAGATAGCTAAAACAATTGTGCAGTTTATCCCATTGCGTCACGAGATACTGTTTTAACCATATCGAGCGGTGAAATGCACAAAGGGAGTAACTACCGGCACGTATTCGGTTTTACGATACCATTCTGATGTTGCATTAAACGCACGCCGCTCGCGAAAGTCTTCAGTGAAGTTTATCCATTCTCGCGATTTACGCGAGACAGGCATTGTTTCCGTGAAAACGAGGTTTACGAGAAACTAGACAATGTTAATAAATTAATGGAGCGTGTTTTGATATTCTGATCATTACTCGCGCGAGGTGACTTGAGAAAGTTACCGTGAACCAAATAGTCCAAGTTAATCTCAAGGACGTTGAGGAGATTTACGTACTTTGCCTTTAGAATGCACGGCACACGAATGGAACAACAGAATGAGCCATTAGTTCTACGATTCTTTTTCTCTTTATATCCTTTTAATTTGCGAACGGAGGATCTTCCACGTGATAGTCGAGCTGTCACGCGATTTCTCACGGATTCTAAATGCGATATTACAATGAAATATTAGGAGATGCGAATACTCGAATGATGGGACAATTCTATATTTATGCAAAGATATATAGTGCATCTTATTAGCAAATAATATTAACAATTATGTAATATCGAAATTATTATTTATAATTACACACACACACACACACACACACACGCGCACACAGAATATTTCAAAATCTGATAATAAAATTTCAACACGAAAATTCGTGAAAAATAAAGTAATAAAAGTACGTGCCATGTTCTTTCTCATAACATCGTGTTAAATATAAGATAAATAATGTAAGACAAATAATACAATATTTAAGTTATTTAATTAAATTATAAAATAATAAGGCTCAATAAATCAAAATAAGGAAAAGGAAAAAGGCCTACGAGCCTAAAACATAAATTGACAAACTGTATGAATAGTTAAAGAAGTTTTTTTGAAATAAAACTATGTCATAAATTAAAAACGTAAAATATAATTTGACAATCAGAAGGTGAACAAACGTTTCGATCCTAGTTGGATCATTTTCAATGTGACAAATAAATTAGTGTGACAAAGTAAATTAACAACGGTAATTAACAATAGAGTTATAACGTAGATAAAAAACATAAGAGATCAAGTAAAATTCGCATTCGGACGCAAATTAACTATAAAACTCGCTCCAAATTGAGAGGAAATCAAACAAACGATTATAGTTGACAAAAATGTGCTCCTCCGAACCGTATGTGTGTATAAGGACGAATATGTTTCTGTTAGCAAGTATAAATTGTAATAATAAATTAACGGTAGAAGTAAATAAAAATAAAAATAATAAGAATAATAAGAAAAGTACGAATCGAGTCGCAAACAGTAAAAAGGAAAGTACAAATAAGTCGTAAATAATAAGTCAAATTTAAAGAAAGAGGCAAAAATTATCTTTGATATTATAAAACAAGCAAATGGAAATATCAAAGATAATTTTTGCCTCTTTCTTTAAATTTGACTTATTATTTACGACTTATTTGTACTTTCCTTTTTACTGTTTGCGACTCGATTCGTACTTTTCTTATTATTGTTATTATTTTTATTTTTATTTACTTCTACCGTTAATTTATTATTACAATTTATACTTGCTAACAGACAAACATGTTCGTCCTTATACACACATACGGTTCGGAGGAGCACATTTTTGTCAACTATAATCGTTTGTTTGATTTCCTCTCAATTTGGAGCGAGTTTTATAGTTAATTTGCGTCCGAATGCGAATTTTACTTGATCTCTTATGTTTTTTATCTACGTTATAACTCTATTGTTAATTACCGTTGTTAATTTACTTTGTCACACTAATTTATTTGTCACATTGAAAATGATCCAACTAGGATCGAAACGTTTGTTCACCTTCTGATTGTCAAATTATATTTTACGTTTTTAATTTATGACATAGTTTTATTTCAAAAAACTTCTTTAACTACTCATACAGTTTGTCAATTTATGTTTTAGGCTCGTAGCCCTTTTTCCTTTTTACTTATTTTAAGTTATTTAAAATATAATAAATAATAAAATATTTTAGTCATATAATTAATCTAATATTACTTAAAAAATTATCTATTCGTGTATTGTGGAATGGTATTAGAAATGATATGTCGAATTGATAACGTCAAACATTTCGCAATCACCGACATTAAACAAAACATTACTATTATATGCACACTATCGTACTATTATACATGTGACATACATAATCTTTTAATTAATATTTGGAATTGATTATATCTTAAATCTTTATACTTAAAAATTTACTTAAATTACTTTTTAAATAAAAAATGACATGCATTTTTATGCAATAATTTTTTACCGAGTGATTATGATTATCTGAAAATTGTGCAATTTTGAGCGTTTTGAGTATTTTCTTTTTTTTTTGTGGAGCATATTACACAGTCTTCAATATTTTGAAAATTAAATTTATTATGAAATTAATTTTTTAAATGACACACACACACACACACACACACACACACACACACACGATATGCATAAGATAAAAATAGAACTTAAGCTGCCATCAACTTGACTTGTTTTTATCATTAATCTCATTACGTTTTTAAAAGTATTTGTACTTAGAAATACTTTACTTGTTGTGGAAGCATTAATAAACATAACAATTATATTATATAATAATTATCGTGAACATTATCAAAAGTATTAATAAGCATGAGTATTAATAAACACAACAATAATCATCGTGAAAATTCAAAGTCCGATAACATACTTAATCCCGTGTCTTGTACTTGTAGAGGTCAATTTTCTCAACATGCGCATATATACAGTTATTACAATGTTTAGCATTTCTATTCATGTGCAAATACTTTGGTGTATATGTAGCTGATAACGTCGTTAACTATAGATTTACATATAATTGTTTTTTTTTCTTTTCTTCGGATAACGTGTGCACTCGCGTTTCGAGAAACAATTTACAAAGGCGACGTTTACGATTTTCGCTTTTATTACAGTCTTGGAGCGAGAAAACGTTTTCCACGCGCATAACCTTCTGGACAGTATCTACATATTTTATTACCTTAAATCAGAGCGCTCAAGCCTGACGTCTGTCACGAATACGAGCGTGCGGCCTTTTAAACGTCGTAAAACCCGATTTCGCACGCGTGAGCCACGAGCCGCATGCTACACTTTTTGCTCTACACGATCGCTGATAAGCGAATTAATGAATTGCCGCTGCCATCATCGTTGCCACCGCCACCATCATCGCCGGATATCCGCTGGACCTTACGTGCACCTGCCTGCTTCCAACTCGCAAAAGCAGCAAGTACTTACTGTCTCTTTGAAGGTAATAACATTTCGCGATGGTAACCACACAATGTTTGCGAAAGTGGGGAACGGCTAAACAATCGGTGGGGGAATAACGTTTTATCTTAAACTTATGAAGAAACGAGCGTGGAAATTATTATATGGATATGTCGTCCGTTTGAATGGACAATCCTTCGAAAGAGTTCGAAAACTCTTCGGAGAGCATTTTCGAGATGTGTGATTTTACACTATTCGATAAAAAAAAATAGAACGAGACTAGTCAGTTCCCGTAGGTTTTTTACGCTGTATACGAAGTTTCCAAATGTTCTATCACGTCATAATTTTGAGAAATTTATGTTTAAAATTGCAAAAAGGGCAATTTTTGTATATTTTTGTCATATTATTACTACGATATGAAAAGTTTTATTGCTATCAAAATTAAGCATGTTATTTTCAATCCTCAAAAAAATTTGTCAATGTCGGCTTAATAAGATATTCAATGGTTTAGGGTTGATTGCGAAAAAGTGAATTAGATCATTGACGATTTACAAATAGTTTTCAATTATGTTTAGTTAAATATGTTATAAAGGTTTTTCTATATAAGAATCTGATATCAAAATTGATAAATTCAAAATTATGAAAGAAATCTGACATTTTATTGTATAAATCCGGATTTTTCAAGTTTTGACATCCGCTATATTGAATCCACTTTTGAATTTATTAATTTTTGTATTGACTTATATACAACGGCCTAACAAACTTTTAAGTTTAAATAAATATAGTCAAAAACTATTTCATTAAATTATCAATGACTATATATATAGTTTCTTTGTAATAGACTCTATATTTAACTTTTGAATTTTTTATTAACCGACACTCTAAAAAAATTCTTTTGAGGACCGAAAGTCAATATATTTAATAGCAACATACTTAATTTTGATTATATTAAAACTTCTCCAATACATCATACATCGTTATAACATAATAAAATACATAAAACACATAACTATTTTTACTTAATTAAATTGCAAATTTTTTAAAATTGCAGCATGATGGAGCAATATAATATATGAATATGATATATAAAACGCATTCTTATTTAGCATTTTCAAAAATTATAAAACATGACTAGTCTTGTTCCAGTGTTCAAAAAAAATCTTTTTTTCCGAATAGTGTTGGATCACCTAGTAGTAAAAAAAAACAGTCTGCGTGCACATTAATATTAATGTCTATCATAAATATATTAATATTAATGTATGAGGAAATCGAGATCTATCTATATATCGTCTGAGAAATGTTAGCAGCAGCTTCAAATACAGCAATTTCATTTTTTATAAAGCATCTTTTGCATGCTGGAAAATGTTCAAGATTTCTAAATTGAGAAACGGCGAATACTCGCTTGGATGAATATTCAAAATCGTTACATCAATGTACGAATGCGTGTTTTTTTTTTCATTCATAGAGCGACGTAAATTACAATATATTATCAACGTATGCATATTTTGTAAATATTGGAAGCAACCGTAACTCCATCGCACGTTTAATCAGCAATCCTGTTGCTCAATATGTTAGCAATTTAATATGTATTCCTATGTGATGCACGAAATATATTTCGTATTCAATAATTCGTACTGCAGTCAATTTTAATGGTATTTTGATACATATGCTGTATAATACATACATATTTTCCGTGTTCAATACTCGTGCGTAATTAACGGAGAGAGAAAGAGAATAAAGATCCATTAATATTAAAAATCGCGGAAAGGATATTTTTGACGTTACTCTATGTATTGAAAGACTCTGAAGAAATATCATACATATGTAACTGGTTTCAACTAGCCGGTTCCAGCTTGTATTGCTTCTCTTGTGTACGCTATATGAGCTACAGTTTTGTTATATCGTGAAAATAAGTGTAAAAAGAAATCAAAACTAGTTGACAAATATAATCTGTGTGTCATCTATGGCTTTTCATGAATTTATTGTAACTAATTCCCGACTTTTAAGCATTATTCTAACAATCGGACAATGTTGTATACGTAAAATTCGTAAATGTAATAAGTACAGAATGCGCATTTCCTGTTCTTAATAGGAAATCTATGCTCCGTTAGAAAGAATTGAATCAGCATCTTTCTTCAATATTTTGTGGAGAGAGAGACATCTCATTTGTTAAATCAAATTAAATTCATTCCTACAGAAATAACGGCATGGAACACAAGATAAACGTTTACGTATTAACGATATCTAACCGATATCCTATTTAGATAATATTTATCACAATGCATATTTAACAATTGTTTTTAATTTGATCAATCCAATGTTTATACATATGTATAAACATATGTGATAGAGATTTTTACAAGAGATATATAGATATACTGATATATAGATACGTTCAATAATAAGAGAGTGATATTTATTGAGATATAATCGTAGACGTCATATTTCGAAGGAGAGACAACTTTTTCTTAAATTATTCTTCCAATCTTTGATATGTTATCATATGTACATTTTCATTATAAATAAATAATATTAAAGTAATATGGTCGATTCTCGAGTCGATTAAAAGCAATTCATGATCATTAAAGTGATATCAATTATTTCAAATTATTTTATTATAATTATAAAAAAGATTTCAATTTATTAAAATATTGTGCAAATTTGCAAAAATTTCATTCTTAATTCGAATTAAATTTTTAGCAATGAAAAATGAAAATCAAAATAAAAACATTCTCTTAAATGAAATCAATATCTTATCACTGAAAAACAATGAAGATATATAAATAGTTAAAAATATACCACTGCATTTAATGAGATCTCACTGGAAAGAATCAGTTATGCCTGTTTTCAGTTAACTTTAATCTCAGTTCAACTGATTCTTTATCATTTCCTAATTCTTAGAACTAGAGAAAGATGAAGTAATTATAAGATTAAAATTAATCTATATTGATAAAAATAAGTATTAGTAGTAAATTATTCCAATCAGTGATATTAGATCGCTGAAAACAGTGATGTGAATAACAAATTTAGGAGCAAAAAAAGTGGAATATATAATTCTATGAATTTATATGAATAATTAAATGCAAGTTTTATTTCTATAGATATGAGGGCTTTTACCAAGAAATAGCAATCATAAATTTAAAAAGCTTTGAAGGTTACATTTTGCTGATATATGCGGTTATTTAATATTTTTACAGTAAAATCTTGGTTCCACTAATCACAATCAATAAGATACAAAAGAGCAAAGTGTGAATGTTTGAATTTAAAATAAGTGTAATACTCTCCAATCAGTGGAATATTTAATCAGTAAAATTTTCATTAATTTTAAGAGAGTACATGGCCTTGTTATAAATTATGGGGAAAATGTAGACATTCTTCATTCACCGCATTTATCACGCAGTAATATGACGTTATTAATGATACTAATAATTGAAAATATGGAAATAAGATTTAATACCATACTGAAATGATAAGCTTTAACAGAATCAAATTACAACGCGATGATTATATGTATGTTATAATCTTATTATTAATCGATAATTTAATTATAATTTAAATAATTATCAATTAATAAAGTTATCATTAATGATCAATAATTAATTATCACTTACAATTAATTTAATTATCATTTACATATTGATAAAAATCTTAATCACTTAATTAGTATTTAAGATCATAAAGATATTATTTCTTTCATATTGCAAATAATCATATCACTATTAATTATATTACATTTGTGTAAAATTCATTCGTCCGACTTGAAATTAAAATAATATCTCAAAACTGGATTGCACTTAAAACTCGTGCCATTATTTATAAACAATTTTTTATATTTCTGTTTCAGTTTCATATATGTGTTTTTTTATACTGCGCCAGAATTACACTTTTTTTTCATATATTCTTTTCTTATCTCTTGAATAATGGAAAATTTTTACTTATGACAACAAATTAGTCATTTACACGTGAAACATTGTTCTCGAATCAAGATTAATCATATTCAATTGCTTCATCATAATTATTTGTAAAATTTTCCGTAATATTTACAGATTTACTTTTAGATAACGAAAACAGTTGTATGTGATATTGGATAAAAGTGATTGACTGATCGAATTCTCGACACGTGTCATTATTTAACAAACAAGATACCGTTTTGTTGAAGGACTAATCTCATATTGTGCCACACTTTGCGCAAATGCTGCTATGAAATAGCACGCTGTGACACGTGCTTACGAACTATGCAAACGAGGAAGAATTGAAAAGAAAAAATTTCTTATGTGAGAGACGATGTTTAAGGATGATTTAGAAGCAACGCTAAAAAAAGTTTTTTTTATAAGACACACTGAAAAGATCACTTTTTAGACTGCAATTCATTCTTTTCAAAGCAATCAATTTATTCTTTTTAAAACAAAAATTCATTCTTATAGTAGATAAGTATAAAGTTTTGCCGATTAACTCAATTATGTATCAAACTGATACTAATTAAGTATCACTGATTAAATTGTTACTATGACTAATTAATTATACAAAAAAAATTAGTAGTAGTTCAGCGAATTTTTGAGATAATGGAATCTAAAAAAATTAGATTACTAAAATAACGTAAAAGAATTAAATTATGTAAATTGCTATCACTTAACGTTTTCATAAACATATTTTTTTTCGTATATAAAGGAATAATAGAATTCATTCGCAATTACGAATATCCTTTTGATCTAGAGTTGTGTGAACGTGAAAGAGCAATTGCAATACGCGCATTGTAATAAAAATATGATGGAAATCAAATGAAATGAAGATTTAAGTATGATTTTTGCGAATCAGTTCTTGTACAAATCAGCGTTAGTATTCATTGTGCAAGACTTGATGGTTATCGAACCTTAATTGACATAGATATATGTATCGTGGCAATGAACTGTAAGAGAAATATACGTGATGTGTTTGATGAAAAGGCAAAATAAAATGCTGAATGAATACTGAAATACGTACTCTATTATGCTGGATTATAATTAATGATTATCGCCAATCAAATTGCCGACGATGAAATTCTTTTCTTCAACAACAGAAAATCTCAGAAGATCATCATTCATCATAAATTTTCCATTTATCAGTATCCATCTAAAATTATTTTTCAAATATGCAAATTTAATGAAGTAAAGTCAACTTGAAATTAAATAAAAAAATAAATCTATAATTATTTGTTTTTCTTCTATCTGTTTTTATTCATTTATTAAGCTTAATATAAAAAGTTTTTAGATGTTTTTAAATGTTTTCAAGAAAACAGAAATTCGTAAAATTCCTTGTAATATCCAAACTGTTCAGAAAATTTTATCAGTAGTTTCACACGCTAATATCTGACGCTTGCGCGACATTCTGTAGAACTCTATATATACTTTACATACATTAATACATATAAGTATTGACCTAGACATTTAACGATGTGCAACTCATTCCATGCAATTCCTAAACTTGATTCGGTATACTTGCTGTTCTTCGCATTTAAATATTTAACTTGTATTTTATGCAACAATAATATACATTGATAGAGACATTGATGGCTGTAGTTATATACATGACGAATTTGTAAATTATATTAATAAGAATGAGATTGTTAGTCGCTTTGTATACGAGGAAGCGGATTTCAAATTTATAATTGTCGTCTCATTATGTCATAATAATACAGCATTATCGGGCGTTAACAGGAGTGTTTTTCCCATGTTTGGCAAAATTGGTTTGATACTTTTAACTTTGTAAAATTATGCCGGGAAAATAACGCCAACATAATAATTGGCGCGCAACCGGTCAATTTAATGATATGTTTATTCATTTACGTTTCAGCGCATGCAGTTCAATACCCCTCTTTGATATTTTTATGCAGTAATGCACTGTTCCGTATTTATTTGTATGGTCGCATAAAGTTACAATCCCGTTAAATACGTTAAATTTAGAAATTGGCACTCCACTTTTCACATACACACTGTATTGAAAATATTCAATATTTAAATTGAATGTATAGACATATTTAACATGTATAGACAAAAACATTACATATACATCAACACACTTTGGTTATACAATGACCATGTTCAGCAGAATAATTATTTTGCGTTGGAAGTTTTCCTTGCTATTATAAGACTCTATCCCTCTAAATCCAAATGTATAATTCAATCAAAGTGCTTACTAAAAATAAGTATCGACTTCTGTTGAATGTGCCTATAATGACTCGTGAAATCGATTAAATGTACCATACAACAGTTATATCATTCGTACCTAATTTTAGGAAAGCAATTGATGAAAACGCCAAGAATTTCAATATCAACATATAAATAAATATCTAAAATCTTATATAGATATTTTCGATCACAAATTTTCGAAAGAAATTTGTAACAATGATATGATTTGATTAGTTCAGTGAATCACTTGTTTCATAAATTATTTTTCAAATATAAAGATATTAAAACAAAATTATGATATATTTTACATAAGCTTCTTCGCTTTTACAAACTGACACATATTTAATTGCGATAACTACATTATGATATGATAGAATTATCGAAAAGAATATTATGTTTATCATCTGAACTGGCAATTAACGAACAGCAATTAACTTATCAAATAAAATAAGAGAACAAAATCACAATCTTAGATAAAAAGTAAACCGTAATTATAGATATAATAGATATCAATCATGTTCATCAAATATATAGATTCTACATCGTGTATTGCAACACTCAAAAAATACTAAAATTTAATAAATATTTATTTGAATAGTTCTAAATATTTACTAAATGTAAACATATATTTATTTTATATAAAAATCATTAATTTAATTTTTAACTCATCATTTTTTATTGAGTAAATATTTAGTCAGTGCAAGCAAATTATTTAATGTTGTTCAGAGATATGTATTAAAATTTAGTAAATTTTATTTCAGAGTAGTTTTATTTTATAAATTCTTTATTTTAATACATGTCTGAAAAAAAAATCCAAAAAATTGATATCCAAAGTCCAAACGAGCGATCAGATGAAATTCTTTAATGAAAACTTCACAAAGATCCAAAAGAACGAACAATCTCACTCACCTTTCCAAGCCCATGTTGGCACTGTACTGCGACGTAAACACTGAATTGCAATCTCCCACTAATCCGCGTGAAAACCAGAGAAATTTGCAAGAGGAAGAACTCTACGAAAGAGAAGGAAAAAAGAAAAGTGCCTCGTCACGAAGTCACGACTTGTTCTACATCCGCGTGTCACAGACGTTCAAACACTCGGAAACTTCTCGTCAATCGTGCTTAATCACACGACAGAAGAGTCTATGCCGTTGGGGTGAGCTGAAGTAGGAGGCGACGGATGATGTAGGCGATGGATGATGACGATGATGACGAAAGAAGCTATCTTCAGCAGTGGGACGTTTTTTTAGTCATCTCCCTTATCTGCCTTACAATCTGAAAGCTGGGTCAACAAACCGCTTATGCAGGATACAGCCGTGCTGTCTGCATCAGATTGATCACAAATAGGCCGCATTACACACTCTTTGGTACATACTCGTGTCCATAGTTGCCATCTCTCCGGTTTCCGACCAAAGATTTTAGTTTTTTGAAAAATCTCTAACTAATCGCTCAAAATTTTAGTGATCTTTCTTTTTAAATGCACGTGTCGATTTTCCTTTGATTTTTAGAAAAATCTTTTTAGAAAAATTGATTTTTAGATAATCCTTTTTTTTTTATAAACATATTAGAAAACAACACAAATTTTGATCTCTGGCAAAATAGTGGGAACTCCGTCGATTTTTTTAATAGAACACTAATCGAAAGGTGGCAGCTGTGATCGTGTCTCGTATGAATGCTCATTGCTTATTTTTTTAACGAAGGTCACATGACTGAATTGTCATCAATAAATTATTGCACGACCTATTTATCGCTTAAAAACCAACGATGAGCGACACAATGAAAAGATGCCTTTAACTCATAATATATATATATACATATAGTTTTTATTTTCCTCACCTGTAAATTGACGCAAGCCAGTTTGAAATTCGCTATTCACTTTTATGTCATTCACTGCACACGAATAAATTATCAGAAAATGACACGAACTTGACGGCCGACTGACAAAGATCTGAGTCATAATATGCTTTCTCTTCATTCCAAAGCCACGAGGTGAATCGAACAAAGCGATCCAGTCTAACACGTGATTTGCACGACACAACAAGGAATGATTACGTGATTATATCTATCCGATTTAATCGATCTTCAAATGCGTTATCGAACAGCTTAACATAAAAATGCGCGCTTTGTTGATTGGTTAGAAGTGGAAATCGAAATAGAATTTTAGATTTTATATTTCTGATGAGTCAAGCACACGTTATATTGCAAACTACAATATTATTTGCAATTCATTAACTCGCTACAGTTGTTTGTATAGTGAGAAGCCAATTTCGCAAAGCAATCATAGATGCGTAAAAATAATGATCTTTTTTTTGCAACCGAAATTAAACGTTTACATTTTTCATTTACATTTATACAACGTCCGCCATCCACGCCCCTACGTCTCGTCTTGAATTTTAACGTAACGCCTATATCTATTTTAATTAACAATAAGATACAAAAAATTTATTCTGTGAAATGTAATTTTTAATCAATCTTTTATTTAATAAATCATTCCGCATTTTTTTAGAAATATATATTTTTTTATTACTATATATGTGTGCGTTACAAGCATTTTGCTTCTCGCTATTTCAAAAATGTAGATAATAAAACGAGCGACATCGTCGATAGTTAGTACTGTACATTTTTCAATAATTAATATTATACATTTATTCATGTAGCACATTGTTTCCGCATATTTGCTCACGCCTTTATGACTTATTCACGTTCAAATAGTTTAACCCCAATTTACTCAACCAATTAAGTTAATTTACCCAATATATGGTACTAATCCATCTACAGTTAAATAAGATCAATCAATTTAATGTAAAAGTATGTACATAAGTGTTTTTGACAAACATGTGACCATTTATATCGTTTAATTCTTAAGGCAATCCTATAGATGATTAGTCATAATGTAAGTAGAACTTACACACATATTTATCACGATTTACGTGTTATTGACACATCACTACGTACTATGCTATTACAATATCTCACACAAATTTTTGTATAACAATAATGTTAAATGTTTCAGCCCAATTCTAAGAATTCTACGTCTTCTACGATTTCTTTGTACAAACTACTAATCTGTAAACTAATTTTGTACAAATTGCACAGTTTTTATATGAAACAAATGTTGTCACGATGTGAAAATGTTGTCACGATGTGATAATGTTGTCACAATGTGATATGGCTCTCGAACGCCATAATGGAAGAAATAATAAAATCTCAATTTCGAATTTTTTTTGTCATTCTCAGCATAAACTCCATTTCACGTATTAATGCGTATACTTTTATCCTAGAAAAGAATTTTCAAATCTGTAGAAAAGGAAATAATAATTATTATACAAAAATTAAGCAAATATTGTATTACAAATATTCTATATTGTAATACAATACAGATCGAAACACACATACATACACACATTGTAAGTTAAAGGGATCCTAAAGACTCTGTTTTACCAATTAAACGCTTAATTTTTGTATAATAATTACTATTTCCTAGGCTAAATTATATATACATATATTGTATTACAATATATGTATATTATATTCTTTATTTTACCTGTTATTAAATATATGTTATTATTTTATATAATTTGATAAATGTTATTTATAAGCACTTATCATTATCTTATCATTATCAAGTCAAGATGTCGAGTTAAGCAACAATAAATGTAGATCATCAAAAAAACAAGATTAACATCACGTATTGAAACATCGTAATTATTTGAAATTAATCTCTTAATTGATACATGTCTTATTAAAAAAGCAACATGTTTTTATAAAAAAAATTTTTTTTCCTATGACTTATAAGACCAATTATATTAGTAAAAATTTTTCATTTTTGAAAATAAAATTTTATTTTTTATAATTTTTTAATCTGTCTGGATTGATTTCAAAGATCTTAAATTCCACAGCAGTTATTACTCGTTAAAACAATATAGAAAAAAATTAATAAAATAAAAAAAAATAAACACAGTAGATTAAAATTGTGAATCGAATATTTTTAGCAATATTTCGTAAGGTGCTATTATGAAATTTCTCAGAAAATCAGAAAAATTCGTAAACAAAATAACAAATATGTACTTGATTTGGAGTATACTATGTATAACAAATTATATAAATATGTTTAACTCTTTAAAGCTCAAACACTTGTTAGTCTTCATAACTCTGAATCAACATCAAAAAAATCATTAGAGATGCGGATCTATCATAGTTTTTCATGCTGAAAAACCGTTTGCCAAATCCGTTCACTTTTTTTTCCATTATCCTCCAGTTTTTCAATAACTTGATATAATACTTGACAAATCGCAAGTTTCCATTTTCCACGAAAGCTGTTCATTTATTTTATTCAAATTAATCATGTATGTACTTCTAATTCAGTCCGTCATCGCGATTTCTCGCTCTACGGCAAGCATATAAATTATATACATACGTCTCACAAATCTTTAATTTCTCGACACTAATTATAAACGGGTATCTGAAAATAATCTCTCGTTAAGATGAATTTTCTTTTTTAAAGAAGAAGCTGTTCGTCTACTTTATAGGTATTCATTGATTACGTATTTTTAATTTAATCCTTATCACGATTTCTTATTCCGCAGCGAACATTTAAATTATATACGCGCTTCAAATCTCTTATTTCCCAATATTAATTAAACACGTATCTCTAAAAATAATTATCTCTTATTAATCTCTTATTAATCTCATATCACAAGCTCTTATTTTTAATAAAAGCTGTTTATCCATCTTGTATTTTTTTCGATCACAAGTTTTCAATTTAAAGGCAGGAGCACAAAGTTGCGTATCGCATAATACATATTACATAAAAAATAGATCAATTAAAATCCTTCACTTCCTTCCTTCCCATGAAATAAAAGACTCTGATTTTTTATCCTTTATGCATTATATGTCATGCAAAGATTTTTGCTTTAAGGCCGCAGCACAAACTTTTACATAACGTATAAGAAAATCAACCAATCAAAGTTCCTCTTTTCCATGGAAGAAAATGGAAGGAAAGAAAGGATTCTGATTAGTTGATTCTCTTATATGCTTTATGCAAAGTCTCTGATATATCCTTAGGATATATCCATACCAAAATTATTCACTCACATTTCTATCATAAGGACATAAAATATGATTGTATAATTTTCTTTATACATATATTTACCGTTTAACTATACAAGTTGTGTGAATATATCCTTTAATCTTCATCGCTCCATTTGAGACGACCCCTTGCGCAGGAATTACAAACTATTTCTCCCTCTCTAAACCTCTTCTCAATGACGTCATGGACGTAAGAAGAAAATAATTCCCGTTAATGATCCCCGTAATTCACGCAGCTACGAGAAAGCGAGGGGTAAATAAACATACGTGAAGGTATTCGTCAGTCGTCATTGACTGGCGCGCACCGCTGCGCATCAGTATTCAGTATTCACGTTTTGTCACCGCAGGCGATATTGACAATGCGTGTGGCTACATATACACGTATGTAACTCGTGCAGTTACTCCGGACATTGTTACGCGAGATTATGGGCAGAATAACGCGGAGCTCGACCGACCAGGAGAAGCCGCAGCGGAAACGACGGAAGAAGGACCTCGATCGGATACACTCAAAGATCCTGCAGGCCAAGCGGAAGTTGGTAGGTCGCGTTTTCGAATCCATCCTCGATCCTTAGGATGATCGCGACCTCGTCGCATTGAATCCCAAGGACGACAAAGATACTTAAACTCCTTTTCACGATACATGATTATCTAAAGATTACAAGCTACCAAGAAATTCATTGAACGTATTTCATTGCTGAATCTCTTAACCTTTAATCTGTAGGTAATCATAAATTAGGTCCGTTTTCTGTAGTTTGCTGAACTAATATGCACTTATAAAACTTGGAGTGAAATAAATCTAATTGAATAAGAGAAATCCTAAAATGAAATAGATACATGTTTGATATTTGATGAAAACGAGAAAGTTCGCAGTAGCCGGAATAAAAAAAACGGACCTATATTTTGTGAAAACGGCAAGTTGCAAATATCCCGATACTTCATACTTGTGATAGATCCGTTGAATGTGGTAGTTGCGTGTATTATGTAAGCACGATCGTTTCGCTAATGGATGCTTTCCAATTGCAATATCCCTAGACACTTTCATGCACACGGCGACGCAAGTTGCGTTCCAATTATCCGTTATTGTCGACACAACACTACACATCTGTACTCAATCGAGGGCTGTGTAAGTTTGGTTTTCTAGTAACAATTACATGTTACTAACTGCGGCGGCTATAAATAAGATTGGAAGACGTTGAGTGGCCGGTATTTTTACTTTTTTTTGTTTAATACTGGTTACATTAATCTAATTCTATCCGAAACGGATCTCAACCGTGCACAGCGTACACATTCTGTTCTAATTGAATTGTACGCAATGATATACTTTGTGCATTCTTGTGTACGTTTGTGTTAAGATGTGTTTGCAAGCAATTGGAAAGCATCCAATGTTTTCTGACTTATAATCAATTAGATTTTTTGCATGGAAAAAGCGACGATATCGACGATTATCGGCAGTTGTTGTCGTTTCGAAAAGCGCCGCGCTGTTTAGATGGTATGGAGACGCAGTAGCTTCCGTAGGTGTTAGGTTAGTATCAACGTCAGGTGTTTACTAGCATTGTTTACTGGCCCTCGTGAACGGTAATCCCTCCGTTTGCGTAGCTCGATCGAGATTATTAACACGCGTTATGCTCTCAGTGAAGTTTAGCTAAGACCGTGATCGAGTAATAATCTCGTAGAACTCTCATAATCTGTGAAACTGCCTTTCAGAGAGAGAAAATTGTGGGTTAGAGACCAGAGAACTTTTACATACTTTTAGATAAGTTACTGCTGGAAGAAATGTAATTTGCACTAATTTTGATGATATTATTCTTGTGATTGATATAATAGCTTGGAATTTATTACAGGATAAGATTGGAAGGAGGAATAAC